>JAVGWO010000102.1:0-20212 GCA_034509495.1 Acestrorhynchus altus | reverse complement strand
GTGTGTGTGTGTGTGTGTGTGTGTGTGTGTGTGTGTGTGTGTGTGTGTGTGTGTGTGTGTGCAGGGGAGATGTTAATGCGTGTGTTCTCTGTTTTCAGATCAGGTGGAGGGGTCTCAGGCTCCCGATAAGAAGAGGAGTGTTTACCAAATGGCTCTTAGTAAGGACTGTTTCTTACCTCCGTGAATGACCATGTTCAGGACAGTGTGACCAAAGAAACAAAGTCTCTCTCTCTCTCTCTCTCTCTCTCTCTCTCTCTCTCTCTCTCCATGGTCTCACCATAAGTATTAAACCCCTTCAGACTAGTATTTGGTGGAACAGGTGCTGCATACAGGAAGATGACATGTACCTCAGCGAGGGTTCTCCATGACACTGTCTCTGCAAACCAGTCACTATAAACCCATCTCCCTTAATACCACTGATTTCAGAAGATACAATAGATGAGCAGGTGTCCCAATACTTTAGTCCACATAGTGTTGTCAGTATTCCAAAATCAAACCAGATTCCTGGTGTATCCGAGGCTGCAGTATATGAGCATCTGTAAAGAGTGTGGTCAGTACAGCGCTGACCTGCTGCTAGAAGAAGAAGACCGTAGAAGATTCTGCTGTGGACATATAAATGTGCTTCCATCAGCAGTGAGCCAATCGGACCTCTGATTTTGTCAGTGTGTGGTTCGGTTGTTCAGTGCACGGAAGTGTTCACGCCTGTCAGAATGAACAGAAGTAGATTAAAAGGCTGTCTGAGCCCTTAGAGACTCACTGGACCTCTGTCTCTCTGTTTACTCTCTGTCCATGTCTCATAGATAAGCTGGATGAGATTCTGGCCGCTGCTCAGCAGACAATCAGCACATCTGACTCTCAGGGTCACCGGGGTCATGGAGGCAAGAAGGAGCGGAACAAGGGCTTCTATTCTAATGAGGTACAGCCACTGTTATCATGGTAACAACATTCCCCTGTTAATGCAAAATAGGCATCACGATTGTTACCATAGTTACTGTATCAATATTCTGCTCCTCCTACCCAGCTTACACTACTGAGCTACCACCAGTGTTACCGTACCATAACACTTTCAGCACTTTTGCTTTTCCACTGGTCAAGCCTGGTCAATCTACTCATTTCGACTCATCTGCCAGATACAGTACTAAAGCACCGTTGTAACAATTACACCGTGAATTCCTCGCCAGAGGAACTGCCGTTTATACCACAGTTACGCTGTCAAAGCCGTTTTCCTGGTTGTTTCATTTATATCTTTCTCTCTTCTGTTTCACAGCAAAGTTTTGACCAATCAGGAGGTATCGGCTTGATGACATCAGGGTCTGGGTATGGTTCTAATTATGCCCAGTTTTCATCTAGCCACGCCCCTCAGCATGGTGTGATGCTTCGTCAGAAATCTGTTGGTAAGTATAGCTGCTGAGCCAGTCAGTGTTAACACTATGAATCACTTGTTTCCTACAGAAATCTGTGGTAAAGAATGAAGTGTCAGAGTCTCTCTCCCTCTCTTTCTCTGTCTCTCTCTCTGACTCCACCCCCCCCTCTCTTTTTCTCTGTCTCTCTCTCTAGGAATAGCAGAGGAAGAAAGGGGTCATTTACACCCTCCCACTATGAAACTGTCTCGCAGTCTGTCTGTCCCTGGGCCAGATGACATCCCCCCACCACCTGATACATCAGCACCCGAACCACCGCTTCCTGTCAGTAGGAGGGCGGAGCTAACCCACAGTAATGCTGCCCCTCCCATGGCCCCCTCTCACTACCTTTCCCATGGTCAGGTGCCAAATAGGGCCCCTCCCCACCCACCTCCCCGCAGGGTGAGCATTGCATCATGGGTCACAAACAATTCCACACATTAACCTTCCCGAAATAGAGGTTCTAATACAAGATTCGACATTCGTTCAATAACGATACAGAGATTATACAGGAATATTATTTCTTAAATAATATTATTCTTAAAGAACCTTTTAATCTCTATTCATAAGGTGATCCTCACTGGTTTCATCTAAGAAATCTAACATGCATAGATATTTATTCTGTCTGTTCCAGATAAGATATGCTTATTGTTTCTTTTCTGCTTTTTTTACCTTTTCTAATCTCTGCTCTTTTGTGCTCCTTCTCTTACAGGAGGGTGATACTGGCAGAAGGGGAGGGGCTAAGATGAGTGGGTTAAGGCGTGGTTACAGCAGTGCCACTCCCCCCTCTGACACAGCCCCCAAACAACTGCCGGTACAGCGTAGCCAGTCTCCTGGTGTGCCCAAGAGTGTCGGTCGCAGAGGAGGTAAAGGGCCTTTGCTGAAGCAGCGTAAGGTGGAAGAGGGTGGGGCAGGGCGGGCAGAGAAAAGCTCGATCCCTATCCCCACCATCATTGTGAAGGCACCCTCCACCAGCAGCTCTGGGCGCAGCAGCCAGAACAGTAGCGTGGAGGCAGAACCTCCTCAGCAGCTAGATGATGGAGAAGAGGAGCCTCCTAGTCCAGAGAATTCTCCTGGCCTACCACCAGTCTTGTCACCTACTCAACCATCAGAACGGGTGGATCTAGGTAGTGGTGACACGGCTAGACGAGAGAGAGAGCGTTACCGTGATTCTCGGAGGAAAAGCACTTCCTTCTTCTACTCTTCAGAGGAAGACATGCTCGATGAGCCAGATTCTGGTCAAACTCCATCTGATACCGGCACCGCCCCTCGTCTTCGTCCATCCAAGTCTATTGATGAAGGTCTTTTCTCTAGTGATGCTGGCAGCATGCCACCTGCCTTTGGCTTGCCTCAGTATGCCTCAGCAACCCCCCACCATGCCACAACTTTTATTCACCCACTAACTGGAAAAGTTCTGGACCCTGCAAGTCCCCTGGGTCTGGCACTAGCTGCTCGAGAAAGGGCGTTAAAAGATGATCGCCGTACCCGCAGAGAGGAGAGACATTTTGGCCGTCAATTTTCCACTGCTGGAGTGTTCCCCTCCACTACCCACAACCCTCAGCATTCTCAACACCCTCAGCATTCTCAGCCTCCCCAGCCTCCCCAGCACCCTCAGCACCACCAGGGAACCTCCTCATACATGCACCAATCACACACTGCCCATTACCTCAGTGGCACTGGCACCAACCCTACATCAACAGGGCAAACCCCTCTGAGCCGACCCCAGTCTCCCCGAATGCTGCGTTTGGGAGGAAGTGGGATGGGAGGTGGGGATTGGAGTGGAGATGCTTCAGACAAGGAAAGCAGAGAGGTTCAGAAGGTACGGTATACAGTTGACAGATCCAACCAGTATCAGACTTTCCTTAGAGATAGAGAGGGGCATGGGAAGGTGCCAAATCAGGCACCTCGCAGACCTTCTTTACTACGCATGGAAAGTGAGATGAGCACCAACACTACAGGCTATGTGAGCCATGTCCCCTCTAGCCCTGCCCAGGAGCTTGTGCGAGGTGGAGAGAGGGCAATACACAAAGACAGATTGATGGACAGAGAAAAGGATGATGAAACAGGTGGAGATCCAGTGGGGGAGAGTGGAGGAGGTGTAATGGTTTTGCCTCCTCCAGCTCCATCAGTTGATGTGGCAGACGAGTTTGTGTTTGCAGAACCCCTGCCCCCTCCTCTGCAATTTGCTAATGGGGTAGATGGAGCAGCACAAGGAATACAAGGGTATCAACAACACCAACAGCAACATGGCCAAAACCCACATCCACAGTCTGCACCACAGTCTCTGCAGGATCATAAACCCTTACAGACCCCTGAACCTCCAAAACCCACGGAATCCTCACAGTCTCTACCTGAAACTCAATCCCACTCACAGTCCTATCATCCTTCTGCAATCGTTCATCCTTATCTCTTTCCACCATCTCCACTGATCCCCCCTCCCCAACTGTGCCCGAAAATACCCCCAGCTAATCCACCACCTCCCTCACAACCTCCTCAGCCACCCCTCCCTTCCCCACAAGCAGGGGACTCTGCTGCCTCCAGTCTGACATCATATGACAGTGAAGTGGCTAATCTGACCCAGTCAGCTCTCTCACCATCCCTCCCATCTCCTCAGACCTTCCCCTCATCCTCTTCTCCCTCTGCTCCACCTACATCCTCAGACCCCGCCTCTTTGCACAGACCTCTTCCACTTTTCTATCCGCCACAAGACCGCAGTGCTACACTTACCTATGCTACCATGACAACTGCTGCCATAGCTACAGGCACCGCTGCTGTGGTAACAGTCACCATGACGACCCCTTCCGCAAACATGCCAGTTGTCACCGGTGATCAGCTTCCACCAGCAACTAAGAGCTGTGAATGGCCAGACGCCGTGGTGGATTCTGGAATCGAGGAGCCTGACAGCCACAGCAGCAGTGACCATCATATGGAAAAACATATCAGTGTGCAGCGAGAGAGGAAACAGCAAGAGAGGAGGGTTAGCATAGAGAGCGGCAGACTGAGGGACGAAGTGAAAGCAGGAAGACGAGTGTCCCTGGAATCCTGTCTGTCCAACCCTGACAGGCAACCTGTTAAAACACACAATGACATGCAAGCCAAAATACATATTCACAAAACCAAACCTCCACCACCTCCACATGCTAAACCACACTCACACAACCCAGTCAGAATGCACCAACACACCGTTCCGTCATTGCGCCGTCAGACCAGTGCGGCTCCCAGCTTCTATAGGCCAGACGAGGAGGCAGTGGGAGAAAGGGTAGCATTGGAAGCGATGATGAAGGCTCCAGCTTTTATGGACCGGCGGCTGAACTCTCCTCTCTCCAGTGTGAAGGCCAGCATTATCAGCGAACTCAGCAACAAGTTGCAGCAGTTAGGGGGCTGGCAGGGCCAAGGGCTGCAGCAGGCCCAAAGGTCAGATGTTGTCTATTACTGTCACTACTAATCTACACACTGCATGATCCTTTAAAGCAGTGATTCCCAACCTCTGTCCTTTGCTTTAGGACACCCCATGAACTTAACTTTAACATATTTAATCATCTGGACAGCTGATCTTCAGTGAAACTACACTGGTGATGATGGAGATGAAGGTGATATAACTAAACACATAATACTGAAGAAATGTCTTTAAATATTATTAATAAAATGTATTTACTAGAAATTAAATTTTCTCATGAAGAAAAAGTCAGAACCCCCTCTGTCCTAATATCTGTATCTCCTCCTTTGTCTGAAATAATGTCAGTTAGATGTTTCCTATAATTCTACTGTCTCTGACATCAACTGGAAGGAATGTGCTTTGTTACAAACATGTCTTCTGTTACTGTGTCCAAATAATTCAACTTTGGATTCGTCTGTCCAAAACACATTGTTCCAGAAGTCCTGCTATTTGTGTAGATGTTCTCTGGAGAACTCTAGTTTTGTCCTGATGTTTGTTTGACAGTAAGGTTTTCCTTCTTAAACTGCTCCCATGAAGATCAAACTGGTTTGGTCTCTTTCTGATGGTAGAAGCTGCACTTTGTCATCAGCTGTGGTGAGAGCTTCCTGTAGGTTCATGATGATATTTTAGGATTGTTGGATCTTCTTTACTCATCTTGGGTTCTGCTCTAATCTAGTCATGTGGGCAGTTGTTCTAAATGTTCTCCACTTGTAAATGATGTTCTGGATAGTGGAACGACTGATTTCTAATGGTTCTGAGATCTTTATAAATCCCTTCTCAGACTCATCTGCATCTACAACCTTCTTTCTGAAGACCTCAGAGATCTCTTTGGATCTGACCATGATGATGGAATGAATGGACTTGAATACACTAGTATTCAACAATCAAGACCAAACCAAACTGAAGTCTGAGGTTTAAATGACAGGCTCCTCCACACCTCTCGATAAAAGACGTTTCTTCAGTTGTATGTGTTTAGTTATGTCACCTCCATTTCTCACTACAGTTACAATGTCCATATGTTTAAATATGTTACAAAGGTATTCAAGGGATGTCCTAACTTTGTCTCATGACTGCAGGACTCCTCCTCTTCTGAGCTGGAGATCACTGCATTAAAATAAGAGTACGAGGGGTAACTAAGGACGTTCTAGGCAGCTTGTTCATTAAGGCTACCTAGACAGAGCTGGAGGGTTGCTGGTACTAACCCTAGAAAGAGAAACAGGAAATAGACTTTAAAGGCCTCAGGTTACATTGTTAGTGTGCCCTTGGGTGAAGCACTCAACCTCAAATAGTTTTTTTGAATATTACTACTGTCCCTAGTAAAGTTATACATCTTAAATAAAGATGATATAATCAAAGAAATGGAGTTGGTCCTGGAATCAACAGTCCATTATAATGAACACATTTGCTCTCAGTTTGTAATGGGATTACTTCATTCATCTCATTACGTAATGCTTATAAAGCTCACACACATCCTTAATATCTGTCATTATTTTCATGAAAAACATCATTTTAGGGTGTGTTTATACTTGGTTTCCTTGGTCCAGACCATGCCAGAACATGTTGCATTTTAATCCTGGTTCACTTTTTGTTCTGTTTCCAATCAAACCGAGCTGAAAAAAGATGACATATGATGCACGTATGACAGAAGCCCTCAAGTAGAGGTCTACACAAGGCAGGACTGCTGGTCCTGCGTGATCCATGATTTCATTTTCATTTTTCAGATTTTTTGTTTTTGTACAATTTTAGTTTGAAAAAAGAAAAAGGTATGGGAACCCTAGGAGATCTGAGCTCAGAGAACTTTGACTGAGGTCTTAATTAGTCTGTTAAGGTTATTGCTTGTTTGCAGTCATTGTTAGGAAAGACCAGGTGATACAAAGTTCAAAGCTTTATAAAAGAAACACCAGCACTCTGGCAATGAATATGATTGAGGTCCACAAAGCAGGAGAAGCTATAAGAAGATAGCAAAGCTTTCTCAGGCTATTTCCTCGGATTGAAATATAATTAAGAAATGTCAGTCAGCAGGAACAGTGGAGGTCAATATACGTTCTGGGAGACCAGGAAGAATGTCAGAGACAGCTGCTTGTAGGATTGTAAGAGAGGCAAATCAGTACCCCTGCTTGACTACAGAAGACCTTCAGGAAGATTTATACTCTGGAGTTGTGGTACATTGTTCTGCTGTGGACTTCATGGAAGTCATGAGAAGAAAACCACTCCTGTATCTTTACCACAAAATTCAGCATCAGAAGTTCAAAAGAACAAAAGCAAAACATCTAAACAAGGCATTTTGCAAAGACATCCTGTGTACCACTGAGGTTAAAATAGGACTCTGTGGCTGCAATGGGCAAAGATATGCTCGGAGAATAAAGGGCAGAATTTCATGAAAATAACACCTCTCCAACTGTTAAGCATCGGGGAGGATGCTTTAGGGTTGTGTTGCAGCCAGTGGCACATGGAACGTGTTGTGGGTAGAGGGAAGAATGGATTCAATCATATTCCTGCAAGTCTGGAAGCAAACAGAACAGCATCTGTAAAAATGGATAACGATCCTAAACACACCTCAAAATCTCTGATGGACCTTAAAAAGAACAGCTGAAGGTTTTACCATGGTTCTCACAATCCCCTGATCTGAACATCACCGAAAGGCTGTGGATAGACCTCAAAAGAACAGTGCAGACAGGACGGCTTTCAGAACTGAAAGAGTCTTGGCTACAAAAAGCATTTACAAGCTGTGATGTTTGCCAAAGGAGATGCTACTTGGTGCTAACAATGCAGAGAAAAAACTTCTAATCTATGCTGGTGGAACGGGTGGGAAGATATGATTCTGTGGACAGAAGTAACTCCAGCTGCAAGAACCTGTAACACAACCGTCCTATCAGCCTGGTTTGCTTAGATGCCTTTGGTTTGTACTGTTTTCATACATATTCACACAAACTGACTTGGATTAGAACCTGGCGGAGAACCACCTGCTCAGGCAGTTTAGGTCCACCTGATTGTTGCTTCACACCTCCAGAGTTACAGGGTTCATTATAACGGAACCACAGCTGACTGAGAGTAAACACACCCTATAAGACCTGTATCTCTCCCGGGCCTTTCCTCTGAACAGCCAGTTCAGGTTACATTGGGTCTCAGTTCTTCAGAGTTCTTGACCCGTCCATCAACATAGTAATATGGTTCAACCATTAGTTTCAGGTTCAAAAACTAATAATGTCACTGTATCCCATTGGTCGTAACATTGGTCATGCATGACCACAGCCACCGTATAAACAAATCTACAGGCAGGCATGGTTTTCATAGCAGTGAGGACCCAGCACTCAGCCTTGCAGAACACCTTTTCAGAATGATGCCCTGTCAGTGTTAGGATCTGTGTCATTGACAATTGATGTGAATCTAAATTTCAGGCGATGAACACCTTGTGTGCTCCTATAACCACATTCTGTATTCATCCCAAAGGCAGTTTTTATGATTCTCTATTCCTGTGTATTTTCTCTTTCTGGTTTATCTCTCCCCTCTCTATCATTACCTATTGCTCTTGCAGGTTTTCAGAAGACCTGTCTTCATTACTTCCCACAGGTCATGCCCAGCCATCCCTCCTCCCCACTTCTGCTCAGACACTTCAGAGAGCTCTGTCCCCTACTTTACCTACTGTTCCCTTAGCCCCAACTATTACCCCTAACCCCTTAACTCCAACAATGTCCCCAAATCCTTTGACTCCAACACTTACCTCGACCTTACCCCCTAACCCTTTAACCCCTGCCCCGTTTACCTCTAACCCGTTAACCCCAAATCTAAGCCCAAACCCCTTACGTCCTACACTGACCACAAATCCTATACCCTCCTCGCCCTTGACCCCGACTCTAAACCCAAACCCTCTGCCTACCAGTCCTTTGACCCCGACCTTGACGCCTCTTCCTCTTTCCCAGTGTTCGCCTCAACCTCCTGCCTATTCTAACTGGACCCACTCTCCTTCTCCTCTTTCTTTTTCTCACTGTCCTCTGTCTCCTCCCTCTCTACCTCATGCTCCTCTCTCTCCTCTTTCCCTTGCCCATGCTCCTCTGTCCCCTCCAACTTACTCTCATCCTCCCATCTCGCCTATATCTCTCTCTCATCCACCTCTTTCTCCTTCATCCCTGTCTCATCCTCCTCTTTCACCATCCTACTCCCCCTATCCCACCTCCCCAAAGCATCGTGCCAAATATCGTGCTAAAGCCATGGAGCTGTTTTCTACATCAGAGTTGCGCCGATCTGAGTGTCACGGTCAGCGTCGGCGCGCTCCGAGTCCATTAATTTCCTGTTCGGACCGACCGCAGCCAGGTCCACCACGTCCTTCTTCTCTCCCTCTCTTCCCTTCTGCCCCTCTGTTCGGATCTCCTTTTGATTTGCAGGCCCCTCTCACCCCTCCGTCCACCACCCATCCTTTAGCCGAGCATTTTTTCCCTCAAACTCCACCATTAATGCCATCGTCTTCCTCAGCCCAACCACCTAACCCCTTGCTAGTTTCTCGCTCCCTTTCCCCTACCCACTTCCTGTCAGGTGGCTCCTCCCCTTCCTGTATGAGCTACCCACCAACTCTCACACCTCCTCCACCCAGCCGACCCTTTGCATCCAAGCCTCTCCCTTACTGGAGCAAATACGACGTCGCAGATTGGCTAACCTACCTGAACCTTGCGGAGCATCGAGAGCGATTCCTGGACAATGAGATTGATGGCTCCCACCTGCCGTCTCTGACAAAGGAGGACTTTCTGGATCTTGGAGTGAGCCGTGTCGGACATCGCATGAACATTGAACGTGCGCTGAAGAGGCTTACCGACAGGTGAGGGGAAATGAGAATAGAAAGGCAGAGTACGTGCCCAGGTGTGATCATCCATATATGAAGATCTGTAGGGGGTGGTTCACATTCGGTTCCATGAAGATTGAAATTGTGAGGCGTACTGGACTGCCATCATTTTTTGGAGTCATGATATTTTGACAGCTGGTTCTGTTTCCAAACATCTTGCGCATAGTAACTCAACGCACCATTTTAACAGATTTTGACACCGTTTTGACACTTAACAGCTCAAACAGGGGGAATCAGATGATCTGACTCCTCTCTGTCTGGTGTACTTTTAGACACCTTGTCATTAGAGCTTGACATCTGTAGACGTCTCTTGTTTGACTGTACGTGCACTTTAGTTCACTTCCTTGAATGTGATTGTATAGTTTCATAGGTGCTGTGTTGAGTCTGGATGAGAAGTTCTGTAGTCCTTCCCAGATTGGACTTATGTATTTACAATGTCTACAATGTCTCCAGTTAGTCCCTGTTCCCGTGGTGTATGTAAATGGGTACTAACCAAGTTTACCTGTCAGTCTGCCTGTATAAATGCCGGTGTGTTTGTGAAGGGTTGCCTCTGACCTGGTCTGGTTGTGCTCTTGGTCGCTACAGTTCTCTTTTAGCGAGAGTATATACACATCACAGAGCTACGGCTCTAATGTTAGTTCTGACTCATTACTCACCTCTGAAGCCCATTTAATCACCAGACCCTCGTCACAAATGTTTTTTATGTCTCCGTTCTGCGATCTTTTGGAAAGACACAGGAACTCTAGTTCCTCTCTAGCCTTTACAGCCACTGTAATGCTTGTGTCATTAGCCTGTCCTTCAGAACTACCTAGAGTTCTAAACAAACTGTCCTCATTGTCCTCTTTATCCTCTGTACACTGTTTACCAGCTCCTGCTCACATACAATAGCAAATTCACACACTGTATGTCCAAATATTTTTGAACACCCATTTAGCAGCCAGCTGCCCCCATTGCTGACACAGCTGTGCAAATGCACACAGCTGGTCTAGTCCCTGTAGTGAAGTACTGCCAATAGAATAGGACTCTCTGGAGCAGATAAACAAACATGACTCTATGGTCTCAATGTCTAATAGGAGGTGTGGACTAGAGGGTATAAAGATCCCCAGCATTGAGCTGTGGAGCAGTGGAACCGTGTTCTCTGGAATGATGGAGCTCCATACAGTACGTTTGGGATGAGGTGGGGTGGTGATCATCAAACATCCAGATCTCACTAATAATCTTGAGACTGAATGCAATCAAATCCTCACTGCAAACAGAATCTAGTAGAAAGGCTTCCCTGGACAGTAGCGACATGTTTAGGTTTACGTTTTCAGGGCTTAAATTAAGATGAGCTTTAGAGATTTAATCCAGTGATGTTGAATGGATGTTTAGATTAATGGATGTTATCTACTGACACAGGTAATGGATTCATCTCCAAACATCTGCAGAGGACCAGCAACAGTAAATAACACCTAGCAACCATCCTTATATTCACCCCAATGAAACCAGCGATGTCAAACTCACAAACCTTGGACCAAACATCAGACATTTTGGAGGAAAGTGAGAAATAGCCAGAATGTGGATACACAGTTTAAACGTGCTTGATAATTAAAGCACCGGGTTCTGGATGCAGACTGGGAGTGTCTTCGGTGCAGGGTGACACTCTTCTTTTCCTGAGCACTTCCACGCTCTTACTTTTCTACTCCTTCTTTCAGGCTCTCCTCTCCATTCTCAGTGTCCACCGTGTCCTCCGAGGGGCTGAATGAGCGGGTCAGGGACGAGGGCACTCAGAGCTGAGGGCGTTTTACACTACAGACAGAACAGGGCTATGAACTGGGACACCAGTCTGGAGAAAAGAGGACGTCTCTGAAGACGGTGTCACTGTATGATCAACATTATAAACTCTGAAACACATACTCACACACAGCCGGACCGAACTCCGCATCTCTCAGATCTGATCATCTGCTCCACCGTTCAGACGGTCAGGACCTCCACACAGGGACGAGTGAGATCTGGAAAAGGACTAAAGTGAGAGTTGGCCTGATTTTGTTTACTGACGAAGGCAGCACTCCTCCGCTGCTGAAGGAAGGAATCGCCGATGTAAAGTCTTGATTACTATAGTAATACATCATCTTTATTGTTGTAAAAGCGTGTTAGTGTTCTTCTCACCCCGTCATCATACGCGCTCTGACCATGATGATGATGTGGGTGATTAATGAACATTTGCACAACAATTTTTATTTCCATTCATAATAATGATAACGATGATAATGACGCTAACGATAATAAGAATAATAATCAGTTTAATCCTTAAGAACATCAACATTTACCGCTGTACGAATAATCGGTCTTCCAGATAGAACACAGTGAAATCTCCCTTTGGGTTTAGTTTCTCTTCATCTGCTCTCTGTGCAGCTTACACACAAACACACACACACACACTCTCTCCCTCACACACACACACACACCAGACACGTATGTGTGAGAGAGTGTGTGTGTGAGTGTGTGTGTCTGAGTGTGTGTCTGTGTGCGTGTGAGTGTGTGTGTGTGTGTGTCTGTGTGCATGTGTGTGTCTGTGTGTGTCTGTGTGTGTGTGTGAGTGTGTGTGAGTGTGTGTCTGTGTGTGAGTGTGTGTGTGTGTCTGTGTGCATGTGAGTGTGTGTGTGAGTGTGTGTCTGTGTGCATGTGAGTGTGTGTGTGTGTGAGTGTGTGTGTGTGTGTCTGTGTGCATGTGAGTGTGTGTGTGTGTGAGTGTGTGTGTGTGTGTCTCTGTGTGTGAGTGTGTGTCTGTGTGCATGTGAGTGTGTGTGTCTGTGTGCGTGTGTGTCCGTGTGCGTGTGAGTGTTAGTGTGTGTCTGTGAGTGTGTGTGTGTCTGTGAGTGTGTGTGTGTGTGTGTGTGTGTGTGAGTGTGTGTGTGAGTGTGTGTGTGTCTGTGTGTGTGAGTGTGTGTGTGTGTGTGTGTGTGTCTGTGTGTGTGTGTGTGAGTGTGTGTGTCTGTGTGAGTGTGAGTGTGTGTGTGTCTGTGTGTGTGTGTGTGTGTGGTTTAGCTCAGAGAGGATAGGATAACTTCATTTTATTGAGAGAATATTTTAGGAAATAGTCAAATCTATGAAATGGTTGAGAATTTGGATTATATATATAAATAAATACGGAGATGTTTATGCAGAGTTATCTAGATTTATCAGGTTTTTCTGTTGCTATGTAAGAATGAAGTTTATGATGGTGATGATCTGACATTAATGATTAAGATGTTTGAATAAATGATAATTATACTCCAGCTCCCAGTGTTCTCTTTATGAGCTAAGAACCATGATACCAATCTCTACATCCATCAGACCATCCAATCCCACACCACCCAACTACCAGCCCCAAACCACCCAACTACCAACCCCAAACCACCCATCACCCCAAACCACCCAACTACCAGCCCCAAACCACCCAACTACCAACCCCAAACCACCCAACTACCAACCCCAAACCACCCAACTACCAGCCCCAAACCACCCATCACCCCAAACCACCCAACTACCAGCCCCAAACCACCCAACTACTAACTCCTAAACCCACCTAACTACCAGCCCTAAAACCACCCAACTACCAACCCCCAAACCACCCAATCACTAACCCCAAAACTACCCAACTACCAGCCCCAAACCACCCAACTACCAGCCCCAAACCACCCATCACCCCAAACCACCCAACTACCAGCCCCAAACCACCCAACTACCAACCCCAAACCACCCAATCCACCAACCCCAACCACCCAACTACCAGCCCCAAACCACCAACTACCAGCCTCCCAAACCACCCAACTACCAACCCCAAACCACCCAACTACCAACCCCAAACCACCCAACTACCAGCCCCAAACCACCCAACTACCAACCCCAAACCACCCAACTACCAGCCCCAAACCACCCAACTACCAGCCCCAAACCACCCAACTACCAGCCCCAAACCACCCAACTACCAGCCCCAAACCACCCAACTACTAGCCCCAAACCACCCAATCCACAAACCCCAAACCACCCAACTACCAGCCCCAAAACCACCCAACTACCAGGCCCTAAACCACCCAACACTAGTCCTAAACCACCCATCACCCAAACCACTCCAACTACTCAGCCCCAAAACCACCCATCTACCAGCCCCAAACCACCCAACTACCAACCCCAAACCACCCAACTACCAGCCCCAAACCACTCAACTACCAACCCCAAACCACCCAACTACCAGCCCCAAACCACTCAACTACCAATCCCAAACCACCCATCACCCCAAACCACCCAACTACCAGCCCCAAACCACTCAACTACCAACCCCAAACCACCCATCACCCCAAACCACTAACTACTACAACCCCAAACCACCTGCAACTACCAGCCCTAAAACCACTCAACTCATCCCAAACCACCCATCACCCAAAAACCACCCAACTACTGTGCCCCAAACCACCTAACTACTAGGCCGCCCCAAAACCACCTTAAATCGCCAACCTCTTAAAATTCCACCAACTACTTAGCCCTCTAAACCACTCCAATCATTTCTCAGCCCTGAAACCACCCAACTACAGCCCCAAAACCACCCAACTACCAGCCCCAAAACTACTCAATCACAGCCCCAAAACCACCCAACTGCTTCAGCCCCAACCACCCAACTACCAGCCCCAAACCACCCAACTACCAGCCCCAAACCACCCACAGACCCCCACTACAGATAACCATTACAGACCACTGTACGTTACAGTGACCCCCACTACAGATAACCATTACAGACCACTGTACGTCACAGACCCCCACTACAGATAACCATTACAGACCACTGTACGTCACAGACCCCCACTACAGATAACCATTACTGACCCCCACTACAGATAACCTCACAGACCACTGCCTGTAGCACAGACCTCACTACAGATAAATCCATTGTAGACCATCAGGTCACAGACACCACCACAGATAAATCATTACAGACCACTGTTCGACAGCAGACCCTCACTACAGCTACAATCACACAGATCACTGTATCACAGACCCCTACTACAGAGATAACCACAGACCACTGAACGTCACAAGACCCTCACTACAGATAACTCATTACTGACTCCCCACTACAGATAACCCTTACAGACCACTGCACAGCACAGACCCCCACTACAGATAACCATTGTAGACCACTGTAGGTCACAGACACCCACTACAGATAACCATTACAGACCACTGTCTGACACAGACCCTCACTACAGCTAACCATTACAGACCACTGTACGTCACAGACCCCCACTACAGATAACCATTACAGACCACTGTAATCACAGACCCCCACTACAGATAACCATTACTGACCCCCAATACAGATAACCCTTACAGACCACTGCACAGCACAGACCCCCACTACAGATAACCATTACAGACCACTGTACATCACACCCCCACCACAGATATCCCATTACAGACCACTGCACGTCACAGACCCCCACTACAGATAACCATTACTGAACCCCACTACAGATAACCCTTACAGACCACTGCCCAGCACAGACCCCCACTACAGATAACCATTACAGACCACTGTCTGACACAGACCCCCACTACAGATAACCACAGACTACTATCTGACACAGACCCACTACAGCTAACTACGGCAGACCACTGTATCGTCATAGACCTCATTACACTCTGTGTGTGTGTGTTTTTTTTAAAGTGAGTTAAAGTGGACACAGAGTATTTGTACAACTGCACTTGTAAGGAGGCTGATTTCCATGGTAACGGACAGTAAATCTATATGAGGGGCATCATGTGACTGGCCACTCAGGTCACAGCTGCTATGAGATCAAGGATGACAGTGTGATGTCGGCACAGCCAGATGACTCACTTTCTCTCTCTCTCTCTCTCTCTTTCTCTCTCTCTCTCTCCATACACACGCTCCTGCCAACTGCATTCTCCTCACACGCACTCTCCGGGTACAACAAACTCCCATACATGCACTCCTCCATACATGCACTATTTCATACATGCACTCCTCCATACATGCACTATTTCATACATGCACTCCTCCATACATGCACTCCTCCATACACACACTCCTCCATACACACACTCCTGCATACACGCGCTCCTCTGTACACACACTCCATACACATAATCTGATACGCACATACTCCTATATGCACACTTTGATGTACACATTTCTATATACAGTTACTGTTACTGTAAACAGTACACAGTGAAGCTTGGTGAGGTATGGTAAGGTATGGTGATATATGGTGGACTATGTTGAGGTGGGTGAGGTATGGTAAGGTGTGGTGATATATAGTGGACTATGTTGAGCGCAGAAAGTGATGAGGTAAGGGAGACATATGTGGAATATGGTGAGGTGAGGTATGGTAAGGTATGGTGATATGGTGGAACATGGGGAGGTGGGTGAGGCATGCATGTATGAGGATAGATGGTGGACTGTGGAGTAAGGTGAGTATGGTAAGGTATGGTGATATATGGTGGAACATGGTGAGGTGGGTGAGGCATGCTGATGAGGTATGGTGATATATGGTGGACTAAAGAGGTAAGGAGGTATGATGAGGTATGGTGATATATGGTGGACTATGTGGAGGTTGGTGAGGTATGGTAAGGTATGGTGATATATGGTGGAGTATGTTGGGGTGGGTGAGGTATGATGAGGTAAGTTGATATATGGTGGACTATGTTGAGGTGGGTGAGGTATGATGAGGTAAGTTGATGAAAGGCACTTATGCTGAGGTTGTGAGGTATGGTAAAGTGTGGATAAAAGGGTGAACATGGTGAGGTGGGTGAGGTATGGTAAGGTACGGTGACATATGGTGGAATATGGTGAGGTGGTGAGGCATGATGAGGTATGGTGATATATGGTGGACTATTATGGTGAGGTGGGAGGAGGCATGATGAGGTATGGTGATATATGGTGGACTATGTTGAGGTTGGTGAGGTATGATGAGGTATGGTGATATATGGTGGAATATGGTGAGGTGGGTGAGGTATGATGAGGTATGGTGATATATGGTGGACTATGTTGAGGTGGGTGAGGTATGATGAGGTATGGTGATATATGGTGGACTATGTTGAGGTTATGAGGCAAGGATGAGGCATGGTGATATATGGTGGAATATGGTGAGGTGGGTGAGGTATGATGAGGTATGGTGATATATGGTGGACTATGTTGAGGTTGGTGAGGTATGGTAAGGTGTGGTGATATATAGTGGACTATGTTGAGGTTGGTGAGGTATGATGAGGTATGGTGATATATGGTGGACTATGTGGAGGTTGGTGAGGTATGGTAAGGCATATGATATATGCAGGACTGTGTTGAGGTGGGTGAGGTATGATGAGGTATGGTGATATATGGTGGAATATGGTGAGGTGGGTGAGGTATGGTAAGGTATGGTGGAATATGGTGAGGTGGGTGAGGTATGATGAGGTATGGTGATATATGGTGGACTATGTGGAGGTGGGTGAGGTATGATGAGGTATGGTGATATACAGGAATATGGTGAGGTGGATGAGGTATGGTGATATATGGTGGACTATGTTGAGGTGGGTGAGGTATGATGAGGTATGGTGATATATGGTGGACTATGTTGAGGTGGGTGAGGTATGGTAAGGTATGGTGATATATAGTGGACTTTGTTGAGGTGGGTGAGGTATGATGATAGTATGGTGATATACAGGACTATGAGGTGGGTGAGGTATGTAAGGTATGCATATATGTGGACTATGTTAAGGTGGGTGGAGGTATGATGAGGCATGGTGATATATGGTGGACTATGTTGAGGTGGGTGAGGTATGTAAAGGTATGGTGATACATGGTGGAATATGGTGAGGTGGCAGGCATGATGAGGTATGGTGATATATAGACATATGGTGACTATGTTGAGTGGGGTGAGGTGGCATGAGGCATGGTGGACATATGGTGAATATGGTGAGGTGGGTGAGGTAAGGTAAGGTATGGTGGTATATGGTGAATATGGTGAGGTGGGTGAGGTATGGCGTATGCAGGATATACAGGAATATGGTGAGGTGGGTGAGGTATGATGAGGTATGGTGATATATGGTGGACTATGTGGAGGTGGGTGAGGTATGATGAGGTATGGTGATATATGGTGGAATATGGTGAGGTGGATGAGGTATAGTGATATATGGTGGACTATGTGGAGGTGGGTGAGGTATGGTAAGGTATGGTGATATATGGTGGAATATGGTGAGGTGGGTGAGGTATGATGAGGTATGGTGATATATGGTGGACTATGGTGAGGTGGGTGAGGTATGGTAAGGTATGGTGATATATGGTGGACTATGTTGAGGTGGGTGAGGTATGGTAAGGTGTGGTGATATATAGTGGACTATGTTGAGGTTGGTGAGGTATGATGAGGTATGGTGATATATGGTGGAATATGGTGAGGTGGGTGAGGTATGGTAAGGTATGGTGATATATGGTGGAATATGGTGAGGTGGGTGAGGTATGACGAAATGGTGATATATGGTGGACTATGTTGAGGTTGGTGAGGTATGGTATGCATGGTGATATATGGTGGAATATGGTGAGGTTATGAGGCATGATGAGTATGGTGATATATGGTGGAATATATGGTGAGGTAAGAGGTATGGTAAGGTATGGTGATATATGTAGACAGGCAGGTAGAAAAGTGCAGATATATGGTGGACTATGTTGAGGTGGGTGAGTTATGATTAGGTATGGTGGAATATGGTGAGGTGGGTGAGGTATGATGAGTTACCCAGTGTTCTAGATAATTGTTCTTACTGTAATTGATGAGTTGGTTGATGTTTATTGGTTGTGTTAAGACTCATTGCCCATCTGAGGCAATCAGAATAACACTGTAGCTGTGCTCACTGAGAAGATCCCACACACACACACACACACACACACACACACACACACACACACACACACACACATGTACACTCACACACACACACACACATACAAAAATGTACACTCTCTCAAACACATACACACCCATACACAGAAATGCACACACAGACACACACACACACACACACACACACACACACACAGAAATGTACACTCACACACACACAGAAATGTACACTTTCTCAAACACACACACACACACACACACACACACACACACACACTCACACACACACACACACACACACACACTCCCTCAGACAGTATTTAGTGACAGTAGGCTCGATTTAGCTGCTGTAGAACACTCATACCAGTAGTACTATTCCAGACTCTCTCTCACTCTCTCTCTCACCGCTCACTCTCTCACTCCTCTCTCTCTACACACACACACACACACACACATACACACACATACACACACACATACACACACTCTGTCTCTCTCTCTCTCTCTCTCTCTCTCTCTCTCTCTCTCTCTCTGTCTCACACACACACAGGTACACACACACATACACATACATACTCAGACGCACACACATGCACACAACTTTTGTACAGTGTTAGTTGTGTGTGTGTGTGTGTGTGTGTGTGTGTGTGTGTGTGTGTGTGTGTGTGTGTGTGTGTGTGTTTTGACCTTTTACGTGTTGTTTATTTTGGGATGTCTCTGCTGCATGCTGGAATGTTTGGGAGGGGATTCTATTCCTGCTGCCAGATTCCTGCACACACACTTTCACACACACACTCTCACACATACCTCACATACACACACACAAACACACACACACACACACACACACACACACACACACACACACACACACACACACCCTCATACACTCTCTCTTTCACACACACACTCACTCTCTCTACTGTCTCACACACACGGTTGTGAACACTGGAGCTGGGTTTGGATCAGCACTCCAGCTGCAGCATGTCGGACCCCAAGCAGGAGCTCCATGAGGACCCCAGTCTGAGCTTCTGGATGGTGAGCAACATGATCACACTGCTGATGTGAGAGCTGTAGTCACTGTGGTGTTGAAGCTCAGTTTAAAGCTGGATCTCTGTAGTTCAGAACCTGTGAAGTGTGGGTCAGAACTTTTATTTTATAAACAAAAAGTTTATTGTGATTGGTCATGCTGAGCTGATCAGTGGGGCTGTAAAAGTTCTAAATAAATGAAAGGTTAGACCACTTCTAAAACCTTCAGTAGTGGAGAAGCTGGATGGTCCAATGCAGGTTTATGCTTTTTTATGCATCTTCTGTTTCACCCCAAAGAGCCTTCCAGTTCAGTTTAAAGCTTTAAAATCTTCTTCACACCAATACATCTCATTCTCAGCTCAGATCTGATTTCTGATTGGGGCAGAGAATACGAGGACACCACTGGTTTCTAAGTCCATCCTGTGTCACAGAGAGATTTCATACATCAATGCTGAACACAAAGCTGGACAACACTGTTTCTGATTCTGCACAGTTCAACTGACCGCTGACTTTATATTATACTATATAGTATATTCTAATGTTATATAGAGTTAATTACAGGTAGATGCTCTCACTGACTAATCCAGCTCCAGCAGCAGTTACAGTGTGTGTGTGTCTGTGTGTGTGTGTGTGTGTGTGTGTGTGTGTGTGTGTGTGTGTGTGT
>JAVGWO010000101.1:0-12500 GCA_034509495.1 Acestrorhynchus altus | reverse complement strand
AAGAGTTTGAGTAAGTTTGATATTTCAGTTTCTCATTTTACACTCAGGACGAGAATCAGTCTTCATCACGGGCTTCATTTGGGGAGAAAAGGCAGGTGTTCAGAGAAGAAAATGTAAAGATTAAACAATCAAAACGATTAGTTATGCAATAAATTAAATACAATAAATTAATTACAGTGATTTTTTGTTTGTCGGTTTGTTTGATTAAACTTGGAAAAATTAATTAAATTAATCAGTATTTTTTAAACGGATTAAATTAAATTATTGTAATTAAATGTTAATATTTCTAATAATAATAATAATAATAATAATAATAATAATAATAATACATAATTATTTTTAGTAAAACAAAATAGGCCTAAAATCTATTGTAACATTTATTTTAAGAAATTCTCAAAATCTTAGTAATATTTTATTGCTTCATTTCCATTTTTGAGGCATTTTGTGCTTAGTGTGAATCTGGTTGTGTATTTAATTTTTATTTTGAATGGATCAATACAAACACACCAAACACACCGAACACACCAAACACACCAAACACACCGAACACACCAAACACACCGAACACACCAAACACACCGAACACACTTTTGTCCTTCTACTGTAAAATGGCCATTTCGGAAGGTTTTTATGTGACAGTGACTTGATGATGTCATTTTTTAATGAAAATGATCATTATTTCTGTAACACTGTTCAGGACTTGGAGTCTAAACGGTTTTAATATACGGTTGTCATTTACACGGTGGGACCACTTTCAGGTTGTATTTTACAGTGTTCACAGTATTTCAGCTCATCTGAGAGTGAGTGTATGTTTACGTCTCAGCGTATCTGTTGGAGTTTCGCTGCTCTAAGCTCTGACACCCCATCCCGTTTCTGCCACAGCGAGAGCATGGGGGTGGCTTTTAGAGATAGCTGACACCGACGCACACACACACACACACACACACACACACACACACACACACACACACAGGGTCTGCTGTCCTACGGGCTTCTGTGTCATAAAAGCCAATGTTAGTCTGCTTACTGTAACACAGACACTCAGTAAGAGCATAAACGCAGGCCTCTTCTCAACAGAGCAGAAACGTGCTCAGAGTTACCTGGTCAGGTGAGACGCGAGCCGGGCCTGACGGTTCTCTGACACAGTGAGGAGACTTATGGGTAGATTTGGAGAACTTTGAGAACTATGCCAGAGATGGACATTTCAGGCCCAGCAAGTCAAAACCCACCCCAGGATTTCTGACCTGAAAAGCCCTCCTCAGGCAGGACCAGTGTTCTGATCTGAACCAGCTTCCAGCAGGACTTCCAGCAGGACTTCCAGCAGGACGTGAGCAGGAAAACTGTTGGTTTGCTGAAGGAATTCTGTGGAACTCCGGGATTGTTAGCTCAGCTGTTAGAGGGGGGGATCCCACCAAATGAATCCCACTTATGGCCTGTTTGAGAAGTAACTGATCCTCAGCTAATGCCTGGCTTTAGGTTTGTTTTCCCGAGACTAATCTGACTTTGCAGTGCACATGCTCGCCTCAGGAGCTAAGAACAGCGTCAACAGAACATCAGCGTTTCAGTTGCTGACAGTTGCTTTGCATCACAGCGTCCCTGCAGTGTATGATTGGGGAGGGTAGCTGTGTTTCAGCAGGTCTGATGTGGGACAGAGGTGGAAACAAAGTGTCTCCAGATTTGTGTTTTTGCAATCGAAACTGCTGACAGCCTCAGGGCGAAACTCAGCGGCGGCAGCATACTGCTGTTACTGCTGTTACTGCTCTTACAGCTCTTACAGCTCTTACAGCTGTTACAGCTCTTACAGCTCTTACAGCTGTTACTGCTGTTACTGCTCTTACAGCTCTTACAGCTCTTACAGCTCTTACAGCTCTTACAGCTGTTACTGCTGTTACTGCTCTTACAGCTCTTACAGCTCTTACAGCTGTTACTGCTCTTACAGCTCTTACAGCTGTTACTGCTCTTACAGCTCTTACAGCTGTTACTGCTGTTACTGCTGTTACTGCTCTTACAGCTCTTACAGCTGTTACTGCTGTTACTGCTCTTACAGCTGTTACTGCTTTAACTGCTGTTACTGTTGTTACAGCTGTTACTGTTGTTACTGCTTTAACTGCTGCCACTGCTGTTACAGCTGTTACTGCTGTTACTGCTTTAACTGCTGTTACTGCTGTTACTGCTTTAACTGCTGTTACTGCTGTTACTGCTGTTACAGCTGTTACTGCTGTTACTGCTGTTACAGCTGTTACTGCTTTCAGAACTGTCACTGTTATCACCACTGTACCTGCTGCCACTGCTGTTACCACTTTATCTGCTGTTACTGCTGTTTTGATCTGTGTAAAAATGCTCAATATAAATAAATTAGATTATATCATAACACATCCTCTCTCTCTATCTGCAGGGCATTGATGATTTTGCAGAACGAGAGTTTTAACTACCCACGCCAGCCTGACAGTTACCTCATGGACTCCTGGAACTACGTGGATAATGTCGACATCAAAACTAAACCCAAGCTGTCTGCTGAAGATGACCTCACCAGCATCCAACTCTACTATGACACCTGCAAGGTAAATTCTATGCTGCTCTAAGTTGGTGCCAGTGTAGAGTTGGTTAACCACCATATCAGTGTCCAAAATACAGTTTTTGCTGGTCTGTGCTGTTTCTTTACAGCAGGATCCATGTGTCTAATTAACTGACCGATTGATTACTGTGTCCATCTTTCCAGACTCAGAAAGAGCAGAAGATGACCTCCTGTTCGCGTGCTGGCAGCGTGTTCAAATCCATGGAGAGGTAAAACCACGTCTGCTCTCATTCAGTTCTAGGACTTCATTTCACACCGTCCACACTTAAGGGAAAACCTCAGGTGCACACAGATGGACAGGTGTGTACCTGTCCGACCGCAAGGAAAGACAAGAGAGGCAGGTGTATGAAACCTAGGATCGGTATTTCTCCCAGACTAACCAGCTCATTTCGGTGTGGGGAGAGAGGGCCAGTGGGATAAGCTCAGGTTTAGTTGAGGTCAGAGTTGGTTTAAGATGATAATCCTCCTCCATATCCCACCCCAGAGAAGGCTGAGTCAGCGGCGGGTGAAGAATGGCAGCGACTGGGAGCAGTGTGTTAGAGTGTTCAGACCCGAGAGAAAGTCAAACAGAAGCAGAGATGTGGATTAACCAGCAAACAGCTCCCACCCAGTTTACTGGGTTCTGTCCTCAAACAGTGCTGAGACTGAGAGACACGCTTATACAATCACAGCCTCAGTGTCAGTGTCAGTCAGTGTTAATGTCAGTGTCAGTGTCAGTGTATAGTTGCAATATATATAAATAAAATAATGCGTTTCATAAAAAAATATTGGGCCTATATGAAATTGGCCAATTAATATAGTTCCATTTGTTGTTTCTCAGGACGTCCAACGGATCCTCCCCTGAGCTGACCACTCTGGAGAACTCCCACATCATGAAACTACTGTCCGAGAACATTTCCAGCAGCCAGTCTCATGTCACGAAGCAGCTGTCGCCAGGTAACAGCTACATCCAGAGCATGGCTGGTGACAGCTATGATAAGCAGGTCATCAACAACATTGTTGAATCCCTTCTGCTGACCACACCACAGAAACCCTGGCATTCGGACACGTCTTACCCAGATGCTACCAACGAAGTGAGTGTCAGGACAAGCGCACGCAGTAATCACACTGTCACACTGTAACATGCTAAACATTAATCATACAGTAATGAAAGCTCTAGCTGCACCGAGTCACTCCTGAAGTGATTCATATATAACGATTCAGGACTTGCTGAAAGGGTTTAAAGTAACGATGTCTGTCCTCTCGTTTCCCGTCACCGCAGCCCGTGGTCTACGGCGGCGACTTTGTCGGCCACTCCAGCCCCGTGTACTCCGACGCCTACTCCAACTCGCCCCCAGAGAGATACAGGTGAGCCTAGTTTTAATCTCATACCTGCACGAAATGTCAGTCATTTGTCTCTATTATTATTACTCTGAGACGCTGACCTTTTGACCCCTGCCTGGATGACAGTGCTGTAGGGGCATAGCTGTTTGGTTGACCTTACATGGCTTTAAGGCCTCAGGACTCTAGATGCTCAGTTAACATATTTGTTTAAATATAATGACTGAAGTGCGTTTTAATTACGTTGGCTATGTCAAGAATGGAAAAGCGTTTGGCTCAAGGTCCAGTTGTTCACTCTTCTTCTGTCGATTCGATTCTGTCGATTTATGAATCGCAAAGAAATGTAGGTCCACTCTTCTAAAGGTCTACATGATAATATTCGTATCTTTTTCTGAAGCAGGAGTGATTTTCAGTTCATTCTGGGAGCCCCACAAGCCTCCCAAAACAAAAATACTGAGGTGCCCATGGTCTACCTGAACAAGGGTCAGTTCTACCCCATCACCCTGCAGGGAGTGGACAGCAGTGCTGGAGTGCCGTGCAGCAAAGTGAAGGTAAGTGACCTGTCTGTTGCTCAGATGAACCATAAATATATGTATATACATACATATACAAAGATAAGAACTGACTGGGAGCCTTCGTTAATGAGGATTTGGGCCTGGAGAGAGGAACCGACCACTTGCCTTTAGAGTTGTTGTTGTTGTGGGTCATTAAAGGCTAAACAGTCCAGTTCGTTCAGTATTAAAAGCTGGAAACTGCTGGTCATTCCGGGAATAATGGTTCAGGCTACATTATGGGTGACATGGCGTGATTTTGCCGTGTGTTTCCAGGCTGAAATGTAGAATAACCGGTCTGTGTGTTTGGGCTTTGGGTTGGAACTCATTTCATTGCGTGACTCAGATCGAATTTGTTCCCGGGGTCGGGATGGTAAAACTTACGTAAAAATCCACCTGACCGGAGGTCAACACTCTGTGTTTGAGGCCTCATTACGGAGTGCGTGACGGGTGACAGGCCTTAGGGGTAAATGCTGCCTCTGGAAATGCCAAACACACACCCGTGGGTGCAAACCCGGCCGTGCCCCGTAGGCTTTAGTGCTCAGGGTGACTAAAGCCTCAGACATGGGGAGAGAGGGGCGTGACACACTGAGTTTTTTTGAGTGCGCACGCACGCACGCACACACACACACACACACACACACACACACGCACACACACTAACATAGCAAATAGTCTGACAGAAGCAGTAAACACAGGTATTAGCTCGATGACAAATCTGTCTTAACATGGAGCTGTCACGAGCTGTTCCTTTCTGTTTGTTTTTTTTAAACAAAAGTGTGTCCAGGCCAATCAAGCTGATTGGACGGAGGACTATTTTAATAGTGCTGTTATTTGGCCATTAAATCACAACTCTCTCACACTCTATCACTCTGCTGAACTGCACTGCTCTACTAATAAACCAAACACAGGTCAGATCATAAACCAATCTCTCTCTCTCTCTCTCTCTCTCTGTCTCTCTCTCTCTCTCTGTCTCTGTCTCTCTCTCTCTCTGTCTCTGTCTCTCTCTCTCTCTGTCTCTCTCTCTCTCTCTGTCTCTCTCTCTCTCTCTCTCTCTCTCTCTCTCTCTCTCTCTCTCTGTCTCTGTCTCTCTCTCTCTCTCTCTCTGTCTCTCTGTCTCTCTCTCTCTCTCTGTCTGTCTCTCTCTCTGTCTCTCTCTCTCTGTCTCTCTCTCTCTCTGTCTCTCTCTCTCTCTCTCTCTCTCTCTCTCTCTCTCTCTCTCTCTCTCTCTCTCAGACTGTAGTCATGGCAGTGTTTGAGAATGACAAGAGTGCAGAAATACAGCTGAAGTGTTGGAATCACTGGCACTCTCGACAGCCCACCGCTAAGCAGAGGGTCATCGACATTGGTATGTAAACACACACACACAGTAAGAACGGTCTCAGGAACGACAGCTGATCTTCACTGGGGTTTGAAATCTGATTACAGTTGGATTTGTAGAGATGGGTATGGGTAACCCAACTGGGGACAGCATTGGGCTTGGGTTTTGTCCTCAGGTTGGACCCACATATGGGTGACCACCAGGTTAAACATGTGACCCGTCTGGCTTGTACACTGTACATGGGTACTAGATGGAGTCCATCCGAAACAAATTCATTAAAAATCTGGACACAAGAATCCAGTCAGTGACCAATGACAGTGCCAGTATCAGCCTCGTAGTTCCAAACACCAACAAATCACTGACTGAATACATCTGGTAATGAAGACTAATTATACAATATTTACTCTTTTCTGCACAGCTGACTATAAAGAAGTGTTCAGTGGAATCAGCAACGTGGAGGAGGTCGCCTTCAACGCCTTATCCTTCATCTGGAACACCAATGAAGAAGCAAAGGTACCAATACACACACAGATACACCTGATAGTGAGAGCAGTGTGTGTGTGAGTGTGTGTGTGTGTGTGTGTGTGTGTGTGTGTGTGTGTGTGGGGAAGCCAAAGGAATTCTTGGCATGTCACCACTCCAGGCACCTGTCATGACAACAGGGAAGGAGGGAGAGAGAAAGAGAAAGAGGGAGAGAGAGAATATCCTGAGGCAGTTCAGGGTGGGACGGTGAAACCAAGAACAGGTGGAGGAGTGAAAGAGCATTAACAACAAATCAGAAAAGGAAAAGAGAGAGAAAATGACAAACCTGAAAACGACTGAGACAGATCTAAAAAAAGAAAGGAATGATCACGAAAAGACTCAAATAAAAAACTATCGTCTCCGTGTCTAAAGCCAGGCGTGGACTAGAGGGTATAAGACCCCACTGAGCTGTAGAGCAGTGAGCTGTGTTCTCTGGAATGATGGAGCTCCAGACAGGACCTTTAGGAGGTGTTGGGGAGCTGGGGATGAGATGGGGTAGTGATCTTCCAACACCCTGACCTTACTAACACCTGCAATCAAATCTTCACAGCAATGTTCCAGAATGTAGTAAAAGCCTTCCGTGTAGAGACAGTTACTCCAACAAAAGCGGGATCAGCTCTTTTCATAAAGGAATAATGGTGTTAGTAATGCGTATGGTGGGTGTATTTACGTAAATACAGCAGCTGATTTCAGATCAGTTGGTGTGACATAAATGATTACCCTCTTTCTCTTACACCTATGGTTCTAGACGTGTTCTGTCACGCTCTGTTTGTCCCTTTTTCATTCCACACCTTTTCCTTTTAACAAGAAAAAATTCTCTTATGTAATCGCCGTCCACACCGGTGTGCATGAGCAGGCGCGGTCATCCCTGATCTTATCTGCCCTTATCTGTCCAGATCTCTGTGGTGTTTGTGGCCAGAACCTCTTACAGGTGGATCTGAATCAGGGGTCAGGGGTCATGACCTCTTCTTTATAATGGTCATATTTATATGGTTTATGGAGTGTTAACATTAATTCTATGTTCGTGTGAATATTATAGAGCGCCCCCTACACTTCCTGTAGTGTATTACGGTCTGTCAGAATGAGCGTGTGGATCATATGAGCATTATAGAGCGTTATAGAGCGCCCCCTACACTTCCTGTAGTGTATTACAGTCTGTCAGAATGAGCGTGTGGATCATATGATCATTATAGAGCGTTAAATTAAAATGAATAAGTATGTTTTTGTGTTTTTGTACAGGTGTATATTGGCATTAATTCCCTCAGCACTGACTTCTCCTCTCAGAAGGGTGTGAAGGGTCTTCCTTTGAACCTGCAGATCGACACCTACGACTTCAGCTCCGGCTCAAACCACCTCATCCACAGAGCCGCCTGCCAGGTCAAGGTGTTCTGTGATAAGGTATGCACACCTTTATTTCCCTAAAAAGTGGTTTCATTTATGAAGGAACTGAGCATTTGGGATGAGTCAGGTGTACTACAGCAGGAAAATGAATTAAGAATTTAATTCTTGAAGGAAAACTCGATAGAAAGATTTATGAGGAGAAATAAAAAGGAGAATTCTCGTTCGTTTACCGGCCGAGTACGTAAACGCATTACAACATTGATCCCATTGTTGTGTGATCTGATAAAGTCTGGCCCTCATATTCTTTCTGTCATCTTTATCTGATGCCCCATTGGGGCCACGGCCCTCTTTCGCCATGCTTATAGAGGCAGGAACAGAAGACCGGCTTCTGAGACATAGGTGTCGAACTGGTTTATCCTGTGCATCTCTGAAGAACGAGGAACCAGTGTGTTTTTAATCAGATGGTGTTTCTTGAAGCTCAAAATTTATGTGCTCGATGAGAATGACGTGCATCAGTGAAAGATAGTGATCACAACTATTAATGAAACCGAAAGGAGCCAAAGGTCATTTTTTATGTCAGCAGCTCTTAAGGTTCTTATACCGTATCCATGTTCTGCCCTGCCATGCTTTTGTTCATAGCTTCTTACAGATTTACTGATCTCTGATCATCTTTTCATTGAACTTAAGGAGGATCTACTGCCGATATTTGCAAATATGTGTGTTTTTTTATGGTTAACTAAGTGTTAGATCCACACTTTGTGGGCAGTTTCAGGCTGTTTTCTCGGCTTCATAACTCAGGATCCGAGTAACCTACAGATATGATACACATATAATAACACACTACAGGACTAAACCCTCTATAACCCTGATCTCCTCATTGTGTGTTCAATTATCAGAAAGTAATTCAGTGCATGTTTAGTGCTCTGTCCACGTGAACATGATGAATAATTCAATGTTAAACATTGAAAACATCCCAAAAATTTGGCCTAAAGTTCAGATTTCACTGATCAACACTAAAATTATTGTTCTTTTGTGTTTTTGTCTTAAAGGAGCATCTTATTTTTCAGTGTTTATGTTCTGTTTAAAACAGAATTCAATGAAAAGTCCTGCTTTGCTCTGACACTGTAAACGGCATTGTTGTGTCTGACAGGGAGCTGAAAGGAAGATGAGGGATGAAGAACGGAAAAGGTCGAAGAGGCGGAACAAGACCAGCGCTGACTCTACTAATAACAGTGAGTGTCAATCACACCCTTCAGCCAATTACACAATTACACAATTACACAATTACACAATTACACAATTACACAGCTCTACACTTACTGTGACAAACAGCCAAATCCTGGTGGCTGTGATTTTACTAAAGCCTTCAGGAAACACCCACAAGACTCAGACCAGTCTAAACCCAGACCAGTCTAAACTCAGACCAGTCTAAACTCAGACCAGACTAAACCCAGACCAGTCTAAACCCAGACCAGACTAAACCCAGACCAGTCTAAACTCAGACCAGTCTAAACTCAGACCAGACTAAACCCAGACCAGTCTAAACCCAGACCAGACTAAACTCAGACCAGTCTAAACTCAGACCAGTCTAAACTCAGACCAGACTCAACTCAGACCAGTCTAAACTCAGACCAGTCTAAACTCAGACCAGACTAAACCCAGACCAGTCTAAACCCAGACCAGTCTAAACTCAGACCAGTCTAAACTCAGACCAGTCTAAACCCAGACCAGTCTAAACCCAGACCAGACTAAACTCAGACCAGACTAAACTCAGACCAGTCTAAACTCAGACCAGACTAAACCCAGACCAGTCTAAACTCAGACCAGACTAAACTCAGACCAGTCTAAACTCAGACCAGTCTAAACTCAGACCAGTCTAAACTCAGAGGGCCTTTTTAATAAATGCACACCGTCTTTTTATTGTCTGTGGGTTTAATTATTCTTGAATAGATCAGCTGAGAACCAGTTATGTTCTCTGTTTCTCAGACTCCAGTAAACACACCGTGGTGTCCAGCTCCATTGGAAAAGACTGTACCTTCTTCAAAACACTGGATGACCACATCACTCAGCCTGTGCTCTTCATCCCTGAAACACACTACAGCAACATGCAGCGCCTGGTATGTGCCCTGTACACACAAACACATCATACATACATAGATATGTATGTTTATTATTAAATATGGAGATTTATTGGAACATTTTTTTCCCTTTTTCACACACCCACACACCCACACACCCAAACACACACACACACACCCAAACACACACACACACACGCACATACACACACATGTAAAACACCTTCAGGAATCCCAGGATTTGTGGTTTGCCTGAGTGCTGTTGAGTCATGTTCCATAATGCCTGCAGCATAAAGAGTGCAGGAAAAGTGTGGGAAAAAATGTGGTAGGCTGGGAAAGAGGAGAGCAAAAGTGTGTGTGATTGGCATATTATAGCGTTTACACGACAGCAAACGAAACTCACCTTAAAAGCAGATGGCTACGCTGACTGACAGTCAGGATTACCTTCACACACACACACACACACACAGATACACGGTCATGTAAAGGAGGGACACACACTGTTCTGACAGGAGCCCTTTCCCACAGGGAGTGGGAACGTGTGAGTGCGTGTGTGTGTGTGTGTGTGTGTGTGTGTGTGTATGTGTGTGTGTGTGTGTGTGTGTGTGTGTGTGTGTGAAAGTGTGTGAGGTGGTCTGGGCATGTTACTCTCGATGTGGAAACTCATCCTGGAAAAGAGTGGAGACAGCCGATCCCACGGGAACATCCCAACTCATCCAGAAAAAAGGGAGAGGGGGTGAGAGGAATGAAGCAGATTCCTATCATCTTGGAAAAGAGGGACATGTGATTGACTTTCACACACACTATTGATTCCGTGCCAGGACATGGGGTCATGTCCCGTATGCACCACTCAACCACAGCATTAAGATCTCCCTGTCTCTCGTCTCTCTGTCCACTCTATCAGCTCCTCTGCAGACTTTATTCTCCTCCGTCCACCCTGATCTTCAATGATCAGGACCCCACAGGACCACCACAGAGCAGCTATGATGTGGGTGGTGGGTCATTCTCAGCACTGCAGTCAATGCTGACACAAGTGTGCAAATGCACACACAGCTTGTCTACTCACTGTACAGAAGTACTGCCGATAGAATAGGACTGTCTGGAACTTAACCTGTTGGCACCACGTCTAATGCCAGGCGTGGGCTAGAGGGGTATAAAGACCCCAGCACTGAGCTTTGGAGCAGTGTAGGTAGAAAGACTTCCCTGGACAGAGTGTGTGTGTGTGTGTGTGTGTCCAAACGTTTGGTGCTGAATGTAAAATTAAAACGTACCGTCTTTCACTGAAACCACTGCCAGAGCTGAAAGGTAGGCCTCTACGAGCAGCCAATCACAGTCAAGCCTGCAAGCAGGGGGTGGGGTTAACGCTATGGACGGAATCAGAAACCGTATCAGACGTGTGAATCGTACATTTATATTGATGATAAATGTGAGAATAAAACCTGGATCTGCTTTTCGTGAACTCAGTGTGACCTCTGTGCCCCTGTGGGAAAAGTGTGTGTGTAGAGTGATTGTGTGCTTTGCCCCCGAGCCCCTATGATCCAGCCTGCAGGGTGTATCCCTGGAGCGTTCAGGAACCCGAGAGTGTGTTCAGTGTTACATTACTGTCTCAGACTGTCAGACAAAAACACACCATGCAGAGAAACATGAGACAAATGTAACTTACAGGAAAGCCTTTCTGTGTGCGTGTGTGTGTGTGTGTGTGTGTGTGTGTGTGTGTGTGTGTGTGTGTGTCTGTGTGTGTGTGTATGAACATCAGGTCCATATGTATTTGGACACTTTTTGTAATGGCGGTTTTGTTGATCACCACAGAAAAATGCAAATCGTGAGCTTTATATGTTTAACAAAAACATTGTATTAATTATCGGCAGACTTTGTTCTCCTCCTTTCACCCTGATCTTCAATGGTCAGGACCCCACAGGACCACCACAGAGCAGATATGATGGAGGTTGAAACACTCCAGCAGCACTGCTGTGTCAGATCCACTCAACACGCACGTCAAAGGTGTTCATGGCTTCATTTTTAATTTCCTCGTATACCAAAGAGGGGTGGCTGTACTTCAAGCACTTGTCATGTGTGTGTGTGTGTGTGTGTGTGTGTGTGTGTGTGTGTGTGTGTGTGTGTGTGTGTGTGGGTGTGTGTGGGTGTGTGTGTGTGAATTACGGCATGTTGGGCTTTATCTCCTCCAGATGTGTTGTTCCATGTTGCCCTGGGGGAAGAGTTAAAGGGAATGCAAATTAAAAATGTCACATTGTGTGTGTGTGTGTGTGTGTGTGTGTGTGTGTGTATGTGTGTGTGTGTGTGAGAAACTAGACTTACATGCACAATAGAGGGTCTTTCTCCATTTCTCTTCCCTTCATCTTACCATAACAATGTAGAGAACAGTCCACCAACCAGAAATGTCCAGCCGACAGTGTCCTGTGTGCATTAAACTAAGCAGGTAAGGGGGCGTCAGGACCAGGGTGGAGAAACCCTGTGCTACACCTGTTTCCATAGTTATGCTACACTAATTTCCATGGTTGTTCCACATTCAGACTGCAGACTGCAGTAATTCAGCACTTCCTTTCGTTTACTGAGATTTAGGTAAAGCTGATAATCAGCACTAATAATGTCCTGCTTGTGTAAGTAAGCGGTCAGTCGGAGCTCCGGGCTGTCAGTTTAGGAGCTTTAGTGAACAGCACAATTATGCCTCTCCACAAGGTCAGAGGTCAAGTGATGCCGGGCTGATAAGTTGTCTGTGTGTGTGTGTGTGTGTGTGTGTGTGTGTGTGTGTGTGTGTGTGTGTGTGTGTGTGT
>JAVGWO010000100.1:0-20412 GCA_034509495.1 Acestrorhynchus altus | reverse complement strand
TTATTATTGCACTTGAACTGTATATTGCATTGTTATTATTGCACTTGAACCATATATTGCACCAGATGTGTTGTGGTTGTGGGTTGTGAGTTACTGGTTGTTCCTACCCTTTCCCATCCTCCATCCTCCTGTTAGCACTCCTCCTCCCCAGAGAGGAGTTGTACAGCCTGATGGCATGCGGGACAAAAGAGTTTTTAAGTCTATTGGTCCTGCACTTGGGAAGGAGCAGTCTCTCACTGAACAGGCTCCTCTGGTGGCTGATGACAGTGTGCAGAGGATGACTGGCATTGTCAGTAATGTCCAGTAGTTTTTTCAGAGTCCTGTTCTCTTCCACTGACACCAGAGAGTCCAGCTTTGTGCCAACCACAGAGCCAGCTCGCCTGATGAGTTTGTCCAGCTTGTGTGTGTCCTTAGATATGCTGCCCCACCTGCATACCACAGTTTAGAACAGGACACTGGTGACCACAGACTGATAAAACATCCACAGGAGTTTCCTGCAGATGTTGAAGGACAGTAGCCTCCTCAGAAAGTACAGGCTGCTCTGTCCCTTTCTGTACAGTTGGTCGATGTTACATGACCAGTCCAGCTTGCTGTCCAGCCACAGCCCGAGATACTTGTAGGAGTCCACAGCCTCCACCTCATCTCCCCAATCAGAACTGGTTGTGACTTTGGTCTGGACCTCCCAAAGTCAATGACCAGCTCCTTGGTCTTTGAGGTGTTGAGCTGCAGATGATTCCTGTGGCACCAGGCTGCAAAGTCCCTCACCAGGCTCCGATACCCCTCCTCACTAAATCTATGGCTGTATCATCAGCAAACTTCTGGATGTGACACAGGTCTGAGTCGTAGCAGAAGTCTGTTGTGTTCAGGGTGAAGAGAAGAGGGGCCAGCACCATGCCCTGGGGTGCTCCAGTGCTGCTGATCACAGTGTCAGATGTGATGTCCTTCAGCCTGACATACTGCCTGTCTGTGAGGTAGCTGGAGATCCAGGTGACCAGGCAGGGGTCCACTCGCATCCCATTCAGTTTGTCCTGGAGAATAAGGGGCTGGATGGTGTTGAAAGCACTTGAGACAGTCCTGAAACAGGATCCTCACTGTGCCGTTCCCCTTATGTAGGTGCCAGTGGGCTTGGTGTAGCAGGTAGATGATTGCGTCTTCCACACCAACACCTGCCCGATATGTGAAGTGCAGACCATCCTGGGCATGTTGCACCTGGAGTCTGAGGAGACAGAGGAAGAGCCGCTCCAGTTTCTTCATCAGGTGGGAAGTGAGTGCCACTGGTCAGAAGTCATTCAGGTCACTTGGTCGGTTCTTTTTTGGAACTGGAAAAATGCACAATGTCTTCCAGAGGGTAGGCACTCTCCACACCTGCAGGCTGAGGTTGAAGAGACACTGGAGTGGCTCACCCAGTTCTGCAGTACAGGTCTTCAGCAGTCAGGGACATACTTTGTCAGGGCCTGCTGCTTTCCTGGGGTGAAGCCTCTTCAGTTGACCTCTGACCTGGTCTGCAGTGAAGATAGAGGTCTGTTTTGTGGTGGTGGATGGGAGGGAGGAGGAGGAGACAGTTGCTGTGGTGGGTGGGTGGGGATGCATTGAGGAAAGGAGAGATGGATGCAGCAAGGGAGAGGGTGGGGGGTACATGGGCTAGTTGAAACGGTTGAAGAAGTTGTTCATTTTGTTCGCCTTCTCCACTGTTCCCCCCACAACTGTGGTCTTGGTATTGTGGCCTGTGATGATTTTCACACCTTCCCAGACCTCCCTCGTGTTGTTCTCCTCCAGCTTCCGTTCCACCTTCCTCCTGTAGCTGTCTTTGGCCTCCCGCAGACAGCACTTTACCTCCTTTTGTGCTGCTCTCATCGCCTGTCCCCGTTCCGAAAGGTGGCCTTCTTCCTGTTGAGGACAGCTTTGACTTTCCGTGTTACCCATGGCTTGTTGTTGGGGTAACACCGTACAGTCTTGGAGGGGGAAACCACATCTGCGCAGAAGCTGAGATAGTCTGTCAAGCAGGGTGTCATCCCCTCAATGTCATCACCGTGTGGGTGAAGCAGAACATCCCAGTCAGTGGTGTTGTAACAGTCCCTGAGAGTTTCTTCCACTGCTGGAGACCACCTCCTGATGGTTCTGGTGGTTGCAGTCTTTGGGGGTGTATTTTGGCTGAAGGTGGACCAGGTTGTGGTCTGACTTCCCCAGTGGGGGCAGGGGTGTGACACTGTATGCCTCTTTTACATTAACATACAGCAGATCAATTGTCCTGTTGTTTCTTGTAGGACAGTCCACACACTGGTGAAAAGCAGACAAAGTAGAGTCCAAAGTAGCATTAAAGTGTCCAGAAAGGATCACGAATGCTTCAGGATGTTGTGTCTGTAGTTGTGCAGTAAGAGCATGTATGTGCTCACATTCAGCAGCTGCATCTGCGCTCAGAGCGATGTAAAGACAGACGGTGATCACATGACTAAATTCGCATGGGATGTAGTAGGGCCAGAGGCTAACTGCTAACAGCCCCAGATCCAGACAACATAAGACCGTCTTTACAGTAATATGGGCTGGATGACACCAGCGACTGTTCACATAGATGATCAGCCCCCCACCTTTGCTTTTCCCGCAGGCTTTAATGTCTCTGTCAGCTCTCACGGCAGTGAAGCCCCGCAGATCCACATTAGCATCCGGTATGAGCTGGGTTAGCCGTGTCTCTGTAAAGATTAACAATCTGCGCTATCTGTAAATCTGCTGGTTGTTGAAGGCAGACAGCTCGTTGATCTTGTTCGGCAGTGAGTTCACTTTCCCCATGATGACGGAGGGAATGGATGGTTTGCAGCGCTGCCGGTTGTCCGTTAGCTTAGCCTTTAGCTTATCTCTGGCCTTGCAGCCCCAGGCTCTCCTCCGCAGTTCCACTGGGATTGGGTGTTGTATGCCGGCTTGTCCCTTTATTCTAAGGGCCAGCAGCTCCTCTCTCAAATATGAGAGAAAACTGGTTGCATTTTCGAAGTGGAAAATATCCATAGGATGTGTGGAAGAACACACTCTGTCCTCGTCAGAGGAGCAAAGTATGTGGAAAGTGAGAAAAAGGGGTTAAAAAGAGTTAAACTATGGAGCGACCGGAAAGGCATCCATCTTGCACAGCGCCACACTCACACCCACCTAATATAAATATCATGTCCATATCGTCTAAAAGACCTAGATTTTAGAACATTAGTCAAAACAGTAAGGAAATTTTTCAAATTTCAACCATTTAGAATGAAAATGACTGTGGCTGCCATCAGTGGCAGTTATAAAGTTTAAGTTAATTTCATGATTTAAGTTGCAATCAATACATTAAAATAAGGTAAAATAATTCATGTTTATTAAAATCTGATTTTAACATGTATATTGTTGATTTGAAAATGCACATTTGAAGGTTCTGTAAATGTTTCCAGGGTGGAACCAATGTTGATTTGTTGTTTCAGTTGGATTGACATTTTCAGTTACACGCCACGCTCAGTAGAGGGCAACATGTTTACCTTTTCTCAGTACGCTAGATAGTTGGAGAAGGGTCCAGCGAAGCTTTTGGCTCTTGCTTATAGAAGAGACGTTCCGAGATGTGTTTTTGTTAACCCTTTCAAGTTAATGCGGCCAATGAGGTATGCAATTTGTGTATTACGTGTTTGTATGGAAATATGATGTTTATGTGTGAAGGATTTGTCAAGTTCTGTTAGTTACCCATCCTTAAAGATTATACAGAATTTACTGATTTTTTTTGTAAGTCAAGCTACTGATTTGTGAATATTGTTGAATCTTATGCTTTTTTTGTCTATTCTCTATGAGAATTCCTTACTGTATAGAACTTTATTATTTGATGTTTTTAGTACAGTTCTCAAGGCATCGTTGGTGACACCTGTGTCCAATTAATTGCCAGTAAAAATCAAGAACGCCTTGTGTCCGTTTTTCAACTTGAGTTACAGTGAGAACTCAGTCTGCTCAACATGAGGCGAGGAAATGAGGAACTTTGCCTTTCATCCACTGAGCAGCAAAGAAGATTCATCGCACTCCAGCATCTGACAGATAAGACTGTGCTACACCAGCAAACTAAGCAGCAAGCAGTTTGAAGTTTACATTGATGGTCCAACAAGTAATACATTTTAAACAAGTTAAATGTTAAGAAGTGGAGCAACCTTGTTAATTACTTTAAAAGGACACTGCAAGTGCTGAAATTAAGTAATCTGGTGCTCTGCGTATTTTTTTTATTTTCTAAGTTCAAGTTTCTGTATAAGATTTTGCAGGTGAAGTCATTTTGCACATTTCTGTCATTTGGATGCTAAAGGTGTTATATAATTAAGCGTTCAGTTTCATATGGTGTTGGTTCTAGAAAAAGTTCATCAAGTTTGTGTAATTTAAGATGACACTCAGATATTTTCTTTGAGGTTTGAGGTGCTGTGAAAATTTTCATCTTTCATCCATTCTTCCAGAAAAGTTTATCTAACGATAAGGTTAAGTTTGTAGCTATTAATATTTTGGTGGTTAATTGTTAAGCCACAAGTCTGTTAAATATATAGCTACAATTTAGCTATAGCTACAATTGAGCCAAGTAATAAGTAAACATTGCAGAATGGAGCAAATGACTGAGAATGAAGCTGATAGATGTAGCTTACTTAAAGATAGCAATGACACAGACCCACAGCAGTCACCTGAAACAGAAGAGGGGCCAAGAAGAAGTCAGAGGACTCGAAAGCTTACTGAAAAGGTTCAACTCAAAAGAACTGTACCATTATTTATGATAAATGGAAAGTGACCTCCAAGCAAGCTAAGAAAGTGATAAAAGGAACTCCCTCTATTGAGGTTGTGCAGGAGTTGATGACAAAGATAAGTTGTGCATCAGCAGATGTGAAATATAGCTATGAAAAACTGTGCAGCTGATACCTGTGACGCTGTATCAAAAATAATCTTGGAAAATGCATCCACTTATCTTCACAAGAAAGATAACGAAGATGTTCAGGCAGAGGATTTTGTGTGGCCTGAGTCTAGTTCTGTGTTTTCATCTTCAGCTTCACAAAGAACAAGTAAAGGCTCTCAAAGAAGCTAGCTGCCACGGAGGCTGCTCTAAAGGTCCTGCAAGAGATAGAAAGTGAACAACAAGAACTTGAAAACCTTGAAGAAGAAAACAGAAAGAAGAAATTCTTGCATTACAAGAAGAAGAAAATGTGAAGAGAAAGAAATCACTAGAAGATAAATGCACACAAATATAGTGCCTTCAGACTGTTAAAAGGTTGAGTGCAGCAAGGGCACGGCTGCAGGTTTATGAACAAGAATTAGGCTCAGATGAAAAAATTGCAGAGTTGCTCCATAACAATGCAGCTGAGCAACACCGATCCACAGACACTAAAAGAAGTCCTCCTGAGCATCCACGTGTGTAAAAAGAGTTTTTAAGTCTGTTGGTCCTGCACTTGGGAAGGAGCAGTCTCTCACTGAACAGGCTCCTCTGGTGGCTGATGACAGTGTGCAGAGGGTGACTGGCATTGTCAATAATGTCCAGTAGTTTTTTCAGAGTCCTCTTCTCTGCCACTGACACCAGAGGGTGCCAACCACAGAGCCAGCCCGCCTGATCAGTTTGTCCAGCCTGTGTGTGTCCTTCTTAGCTATGCAGCCCCCCCAGCATACCTCAGTGTAGAACAGGACACTGGCGACCAGGGACTTCCACAGGAGTTTCCTGCAGATGTTGAAGGACCGTAGCCTCCTTAGAAAGTACAGCCTGCTCTGTCCCTTTCTGTACAGTTGGTCGATGTTACATGACCAGTCCAGCTTGTTGTCCAGCCACAGCCCAAGGTACTTGTAGGAGTCCACAACCTTCACCTCATCTCCCTCAATCAGACCTGGTTGTGACTTTGGTCTGGACCTCCCAAAGTCAATGACCAGCTCCTTGGTATTTGAGGTGTTGAGCTGCAGATGATTCCTGTGGCACCAGGCTGCAAAGTCCTTCACCAGGATCCGATACTCCTCACTATCATCTCTGATACACCCAATTATGGCTGTATCATCAGCAAACTTCTTGATGTGACACAGCTCTGAGTTGTAGCAGAAGTCAGCTGCGTACAGGGTGAAGAGAAGAGGGGCCAGCACTGTGCCCTGGGGTGCTCCAGTGCTGCTGATCATAGTGTCAGATGTGATGTCCTTCAGCCTGACATACTGCGGCCTGTCTGTGAGGTAGCTGGAGATCCAGGTGGCCAAGCAGGGGTCCACTCGCATCCCCTTCAGTTTGTCCTGGAGCATAAGCATAAGGATCTTCACTGTGCCGTTCCCCTTATGTAGATGCAAGTGGGCTTGGTGTAGCAGGTAGATGATTGCATCTTCCACACCAACACCTGCCCAATATGTGAACTGCAGACCATCCTGGGCATGTTGCACCCGGGGTCTGAGGAAGAGCTGCTACAGTGTCTTCATCAGATGTGAAGTGAATGCCACTGGTCGGAAGTCATTCAACAGTGCTATATAAGCCAAATGAAAGTTGTTTTAGTTACATTAGGTGTCCAGGATGTCTAAGTATTTCTGTCAAAGAAAGTAATCTTATGCACACCACACTGTGTTCTCCTGTAAGATGTTCTTTTTAAACAGCTATGTTGCACAAAACAAACTGCCTGGAATGCGTTTTTTCCTAATTAGAACTGCAGGAACTAGTGCTATGATGTATAAGTTCATTAACACAAACCTAATCTTTACCAGTAATGTTAAGTATTATTGTTATAAAGATTAGAAGAGAATTAACTGTTTACTGCTTCTGACAAACTGGCAAATCTTATGAGCACTCCATACATGTTTCTGTGAGCTGTTAATCTGAAAGAGTTCTACAAATGACAAGCTGCCTGAAAAGCATTTTCTGAGTTAAATTGCAGTTGCTTGTACTATGATGTAAAGAGTTCTTTAACATTGAAACAGAAAATAGACTGATGAAATAAGTGAAATTGAAGTATGATTAACATAAAGATTTGTTGAGATCAAAGTCTTAGTGTTTCTGACAAACTGCCAAATCAAATTCGTTTTCTCAGTGTTGAAATGAATTTAGCAGCATTTTGATGTGAAACCTCTGCAACAGGCATTTGGCATTTAATGATCCTACACAAAACATTTCTAATTCATTCTGCGAAAGTAAGAATTCTTTTGCATGCTGCTCTTTTTTCTAAATAGCTATGCTGCACAAGGCAATTTGCCTTAAACTTGTTTTCTCACAATTGTCCTGCAGTGTATGATGTAAAAGTTCACTAACACAAAACTAAACTTTAACAATAAGAAGTAAGTGAAAATGTAGAGAGAGAATTGTTGTGTTAAAGGTCTGCTCCTGAGATTTTTTTTTATTTTTGCTTTTGAAATGAGATAAATCACAGAAAACAAATAAAATTATAATTTTTTAGTCAGTAAATGTAAATTGAATTCAACCAAAACGTAATTTAGACACATTTAAACAGAAAAACAACAAAACAGAAGAAGCTTGGTAGTAACAGATTGATCAGGATCAGGATAATCTACACAAGGAAAGCAGAGGAAGAGAGATAAGAGACAGTGTGAGTAGAGAAGCAAAGGGAGAAAAAATGGAAAGAAAAGAAGGAGCTGAAAGAGAGAGAGAGAGAAAAGAGAATTTTAAGAAGAGAAGTGAGCGACACAAGACCCCAAAGCATCCTAACAGCAGGGGTAAGGAGAGTACTTCCACAGACCAGACACTCAGAGATTACAAAGATAAACAGAATAATTAACTAAAGTTTAAAAAAGAGGAGAAAGTGACAGGGCTAAAGGCTGCTGAAACAGGACTGACAGTTACTGTGAGTGTGCTCTGATTGGTTGACCAACACTGCCTGCATTTTTGAAAGTCTGTTAACATTGTATAACGATTGCAGCTCCGCTCTCCTGAGCCTTTGACTTCCCCGCTGAGGTCTGGTCTGAGAGCAGCAAACAGCTCTACAAACTGAGAAAACAGAGAGAAGAGCCTGAAACTCTGTTTAAAGACTGCAGAGTGACCGGAGGGAAAAACACTATCACCAACCTCCTCTTCTACATTCTACACAATTCTACCACAGTACAGCATGGCATTCAGCTGCATGAACATACTTCACACACACACCATGAAGAGAGGGATCTGAAAGGGCAAAAAGGTGTACATTTTTGAAGCTGCTGATAAAGACTCTTGGAACTGGCTCCTGACATTGAACATGTACTAAAATGGCAGATTCATGGTGCAGATGCAGTAGATGCACTACTGAAGTTTGAAAGGGCTTTCCCCAATCTCAGTAAACTGGCCAATAGAGAAAGAGCAGAAACTCACAGTCCAGCCCAACATCCTGTACACCTGCTGAAAAGAACACAGAGCCCCACCACAACCACAATGTCACTGTAAAGCCCAAGCCTCTCTCAGTCAGCTCTGCCCCTCCTGCCAGCCCACACCTCCACTCCTCTGTAACTGAGATAAGAGCCTCTCACCTGCAGTGCAGACATCAGCCTCCTCAGGGAGCAGCAAAGACAGCTCAGAGACCACCTGAATGAGTCTGTACAAGATCAAGAAATAGAAAAGGGAAATAGAGAACATAAAAAAAAGAAAGATAAGTCTTAAGATTTGAGATGGCAACTGTTTGAGACATTGCAGATAAAGATTTGGAACACATTAAGCAGGAACTAACAAGAGAAATCATGAGCCTCAAAGAAGAGTTGTTGTACTGACACTATAAAATGTACTTTAAAACTATAAAATGACAAACATTATTCTCCCCACCCTCCTGCCCCACAAAGACTTCCACCCAGCCACCATCCTCAATGCAGATATCTCCAGAGGATGTGCCCTCGTGCTTAACATGTGTATGACATACACATTGCCCATCACTACAACATCTCCCCCACCTCCATGTGCCTGGATATTATTATGCTTGGCAATCATTCCTAAAACACACCTGAACACAGCTGAGAATTCCCAAGACTGCAACAACACAACTACCTACACCCAACCATCCGCCCATCCAACCTACTTGGAACTAGACCACTGCCTGGACAGCATAGTCCAGGCATTCAATTCTAATTGGGCCCCAAGGATTATTTTACAGACTGTTAGACAGTTGTGTAGGGGGTACAACATATGACCTCATTAACTCCATGTACACAGGAAACAGGATTAAAATTGCCAATAAACAAACAAATTCTCTTTCACTCAGGAGTGCAGAGTAAACAGGGCTGCTGTTTAAGCCCAACATCATTCAACATTTATATAAACCAATCGGTTAAAAAATTAGAAGAGTCTACAGCTCCTGGGCTCACTCTGCACAATGCAGAGATAGCACAGGGCTTTCCTTGCCATAAAACATAATTTTTTTTCAGAAATTCCAATTAGAAATTTGCTAAAATATCGGAATCTGTGATTGAACCCATTGCCCGTTATGGAAGTGAAGTGTGCGTCCGCTTACTAATCAACCATTGGACAAATATCCAATTGAGACTCTGCATGCAGAATTCTGTAAAAACATTTTTACGCAAAGAAATGAAAAGAAACACCACTAACAATGCATGCAGAGCAGAAATAAGCCAATAATTATTCATTATTAAGATATAAAAAAGGTAATCAAATTCTGGAAGCATCTTAAAAAATAGCAACCCCCACTCATACCAATATAAAGCTCTGCAGCAAGGACACCAGTTTCCTCACTCAGCTCAGCTACAGTTCCACACTAACACACACTTACATTCAGCAAGCTCAGGGCCAGACAAACACAGATCTAATCAGAATGAGCCAAATAACAGCTCAACTTCTCAGTCGACAGATACAAAACTTACTCAAACTCAATCACAGAGTAAAATGCAATGCTATCTAGACCTAAAGCGACAGTACACTGTGGCAGAGTACCTGAGCACAGTGACAGACTCAGCCAGCACAGCTTGGCTATGGACATCCTGGGTTCCTCAGGAGAACCGGATTTGCCAAAAGTGCCAAATGAACCAGACAGAGACGAAGCTGCCCTTCCTAACAGAATGCCCAAAATACACTGATATCCACAACAAATTCTATTAAAAAATGCAAGAAAATATCCCCATTCCTCAGCCTCACTGACCAGGAGAAATTACCCAGTTAATTAGCAGAAGACAGAGAGTGTTTCTCAGTGCACCTTTGCCTGCACCTTTCAGAGAGAAAGTAGTAACTGTATAACACTCATATAGCACTTGAATTTAATTGAAGCATTATTATCATAAAGATAATTAAGTGTTTAGTGCTTCTTATTGCATTAGTGTTTCTGACAAACTGGCAAATCTGATGCACATTCTATACATGTTTCTATGAGCTGTTTATATGAGTGATACAAATGCTAAACTGCCTGAAATGCATTTTTTCAGCTCTGAAAGAACCATAGCAGCACTTTTGAGTAAAACTCTATAATGTAGCTATAATGATCTTTAAAGGTGCTATAAGGGACAAAAGGAAAGTTGTTTCAGTTACATTAGGTTTGCATAATTTCTAAATAATTCTTTTAATTATTTAAAAGTCAGGCAGTCCAGGTCGATAACAGGCAGGCAAGACAATACCAGAAAGAGTGAACAAGTCAAAAAACAAGTGAGGATCACAAACCAGTAGATGGAACTCACGAAAAGCCAGTCAGAAAACAGAAATGGGTCAAACATGGACAGATTGAATATAATGAACATGCTAAGGTTGCTAGGCAAAGCTAGAGACTGACCAAACTGAGAGGCTGGCTAAAATACTCTCCGGACCAGGTGAAGGCAATCAGAACTCAGGTGATTGTGAACGTGTGAATGATATGATTGGATACGTGATGAACTGAGGGATTATGGGAAATGGAGTCTGGAGAGACTGAGGGGTGCATGACAGTTCCCCTCTCCAAGGCAGCCAGGGGGGGGGGGCCTGGAACGAGGGTGACCGCGGGGATGAACCCCCATCATCCTGGAGGGATCGAGAGACGACACAGGATGACTGGACCAAGCGAGGATCCACAGAGCGCCGACCACAATGAACTGGGTGAGAATCGGACAGGGACCTGCGCAGACGACCCCACAGACGTGGGGCGGGCCTATCTGGATGCCGAGCGTGGAAGTCTGCCACCAGCCCAGGATCCAAAACACCCGTTGCTGGCTCCCAACTCCTCTCCTCAGGGCCATATCCCTCCCAGTCCACCAGGAATTGCAGCGCCCCGTGCCTCTGTGAGTCCAGGAGTTCTTGCACGGCATAGGCAAGGGAAACGTCCACTTCCACAGGAGTAGGGGGCTCGTCACCCAGCAACACCTCGTCCAGAGGTCCTGGGATAACCGATTTGAGAAGAGACACATGAAAAGAGTTAGACATATGAAGTTGAGGGGATAACTTCAATTGGTATGTGACTTCATTCAAATGTTTCAAAATCAGATAAGGCCCTACATATTTGGGCTGTAACTTTCTGCAACCCCCCTCAAACCTGAAGTCTTTCATGGATAACCAAACCTGGTCACCAGGTTGATAAGATGGTGTGGCTCCTCTCCTACGATCTGCCTATACCTTGTACCGTCTTATCATTTCACTGATGTGAACATTTGTCTCTTCCCAGACTTCTTCACTTCACTTCATCCAATCATCCACAGCAGGAACATTAGTTTGAGTAGCAGTCCAAGGGGCTAGGACAGGTTGATAACCTATAACACACTTTTTTAAGCCAGTAGTGCCATGGGTGGTTTTATTTTTTTTATTTTTTTTATTTTTTATTATTTTTTTTTTTATTGAGGAGTTTGTACAACATACAGATATCAGATATATACAAAGAACAAAAACAATGTCTCCCCATTTTTTATTTTAACCCCAAAATACCCACAAACCATTCACACATCCACAAAAAAAAACCAAAAAAAAAAAAAAACCCACATAACCTTTGGGAGAAGTTAATCTTTTGGCAAGATATGGAGTGACGTGAAATAAGACAGAAAAGAGTTCCATTTCTGAAAAAAATGTAAGAGTATTTCCTTTAAGAGTAAATCTTATTTTCTCTATTCTGAGGTAATACATAACATCTTGGAGCCAGCATGAGATTGAGGGCGGGTCTGCAGATTTCCACAGTAGAAGGATATGACGTCTTGCTAATATAGATGTGAACAGGAGGATATCCGACTGAGCCCTTGTGATCAGTAATGTATTATTGCTAATGCCAAATAAAGCTATAGAAGATGAAACATCTATGTTGTTATGTAAGACCTTGGACATAATTTCAAAAAAAATCTGACCAGAATTTGCGAAGAGTAGGGCAAAAAAAACATATGGCTTAAGTTACAAGGTGAGGCCGAGCATCTATCACACTGATCATTAACAGAATTGGGATAGATCTTAGATAGTCGACTCTTAGACCAGTGAGCCCTGTGCAGAACCTTAAATTGAATTGGCTGAAGCCTAGCACAGGGTGCACTAGAACGTATTTTATTTACAGCCCTGTCCCACATTCATCTGTAAAAACCATACCCAGCTCATCCTCCCAGGCCTTTTTAACATTGATTAGAGATTGTCTGTCCCATGATATTATACATGAATATATTTTGGATATATTGGATTTTAGGGAAGTGTCCAGGGATAGAAGTTCGTCCCACGGCTGAGTCACTAGGGGTCGGGTATCTCTGGGAAATAATGAAAGTGCACAGTGTCTAGCTTGAAAATACCTAAATAGATGTGATGGGGGGAGATCATAATCACAAGCCAGCTGCACAAAGCTGCTAAAAACGCCATTTTTGAACAGATCCTTAAACGAGACAATACCCTTCTCATGCCAAATCCTAAAAGAAGGGTCACTCAAAGTTGGAGGAAATGCATGATTATTTAAAATTGGCATCATCATTGATGAAGAGCTAAAATGAAAATGGTGTCTGAATTGGAACCATATACGAAGCGTAGAAATTACTAAAGGATTAGTGGAATGTTGTGAAATCCGACTTTGTAAAGGGGAAGTAAGTAAAGCAAGGCCCGATAACGAGCAAGCAGCCATCTCTAATTTACACCACTGCAAATCTGGTGACTTAAACCAGTACATCGCCCTGTGAATGTTTGCTGACCAGTAATAATACAAAAAAATGGGAAGGGAAAGCCCACTGTCTGACCTGAAACTTTGTAATAAGGATCGTCTTATTCTTGGTATTTTACCATCCCAGATGAACATGGTAATTAATTGATCTAAAAATTTAGGCAAGTATAAAGGGATTTTCTGAAATAAAAAAAGAAATTTAGGCAAAATTGTCATTTTAATTGTATTTATTCTCCCCAGCAGTGTTAATGGAAGAGCTCTCCATTGCTGGAGATCTATTTTAAGAGAGGGTAAGGTGTGAGTGACATGAATCCCTAAATACGTAAACCCAGAGGAAGCAAATTTGAAGGGAATAGTTGAATGATTCAGCTTCATTGCCAAAGTATTAACTGGAAAGCATTCACTCTTGTAAACATTTACCTTATAGTGAGAAAAGGATCCAAATTCATTCAGGAGAGACAGTATTGAGGGAAGTGACTTGACTGGATTGGTAATATATAGTAATAAATTGTCTGCATATAAAGATAATTTTAAATCTATACCCGAGCGAGAAATTCCTTCAAATAATCTGAGCGATTTAAGTGCGATTGACAAGGGTTCGATTGCAAGGGCAAACAGTAAAGGAGAAAGCGGGCAACCCTGTCTGGTCCCACGGTATAAATGGAAATATTCAGAATGATTACTATTGGTCTGTATGCTGGCCTTTGGAGATGCATACAGCAGCTTGATCCAGGAAATGAATTTATTTTTGAAACCGAATTTATGTAGCACCCTAAATAAGTAGTCCCACTCGATCCGGTTGAAGGCCTTCTTGGCATTGAGTGAGATTACAACCTCAGGTAAAGTGAAGGAGTGATAGGAATAAATCACATTGAGGAGTGAGCGAACATTAAAGAAAAGTTGTCGACCCTTAATAAACCCATTCTGGTCCTCTGATATTATGTCTGGGAGTATATTTTCCAAACGCTGAGCGATGGCTTTAGCCAAAATTTTTGCATCAACATTTAACAAAGAGAGAGGTCTGTATGAGGAGCACGACAGAGGATCTTTACCCTTTTTTAAAAGCAAAAATATGGAAGCTTGAGACATGGTTGGGGGTAGATCACCCATAGCTATTGCCTCTTCATATACAGCCAAAAGCAGGGGGGCCAGCTTGTCTATAAACTTTTTATAGAATTCAACAGGAAAACCATCTGGGCCCAGAGCCCTGCTGGACTGCATAGTTTTAATTGACCCTACAATCTCTTCCAACTTTAACGGTTGGTTCAGATCCTCTGCTTTCAATGGATTGAAAGCAGGAAAAGTCAATTGATCCAAAAATGACATAAATTCAGAGTCTGAGGACTCTGAGCGATAAAGATTGCAGTAGTATGAATTAAAAGTTGCATTAATAGAAAAATGGTCAGAATGTAAAATATTTGCTGAGTCCTCAATAAGACAGGATGATGCCTGCCTCTTTAACTGATGGGCCAGAAGCCTAGATGGTTTGTCTCCATGTTCATAATAATTACTATGAGTATGTAACAGTAGCCTTTCTGCCTCCTTTGTTGTAATGAGATTGAATTTGGCCTGAAGCTCAATACGACATTTCAATAAAATAGGGGTGGGTCCAAGAGCAATCAAAAGATCCACCTCCTCAATTTGTGACAACAGGAATTGTACCTTATTTTTAATTAATTGGGCAGAGGAAATAATTTGTCCCCGAAGGTAAGCTTTCAGGGTTTCCCACAACAAGGAGTACGAAGTGTTACCATTTTTATTCATAGCAATAAACTCATCAATAGAGGACGAAATGAATGCATCGAATTTGGAGTCTGATAGCAATAGCGAGTTAAATCTCCAACGTGGTGGTGATGACAGATAATTAGGAAATTTAATATCAACCGAAAGCGGTGCATGATCAGAAATAACTATAGGATGATACTCCGTGGCAGTAACTCTAGGTACTGAAGTATCGAAGAAAAAATAGTCGATCCATGAATGACTGTGGATGAGAGTAGAAAGAGTATTTTTTGCTATTGGGATTGTAAAACCTCCACGGGTCTATCAAACCTTACCTGGATATGAATTCAGAAATAGATTGAGACATTTACAAACGAACCCTGAATGATCAAATACCTGCCGTGCACATCTGCAATAACATTGTCTGGAGTAAAAAGTACCCATGTTATATATATATATATATAAAATGTATAGAAACAAATATAGAAAAGGAAAACCAAAAACAAGCAATCAAATAGTAACCAAAATATATATTATAATCTATAGTGCAAACACGACTATAAAACAGTTACTAGAATAATAAACATTATAATTTAGAAACACTATCACACTGAAGAACTCTATTTTGTTGACGTTCTATACCTTATGTAAACCAAGGCTCTGCTCACCTGAACCAAAGCAGTGTCCGTCTGAGAGTGAGTCCAACAGTTGAGCACACGTATTGAATGTATGCACACAGAAATGTAAGTGAAGAAGGTCCTATAGTCAAAAATGGTTCCAGAAAAGAAGTGAAAGTTCTACTTATCCAGACCGAGCTTTTATCTCTGTAATGTAGCAACAAATCGTGCTGCCTCCTCAGATGATGTAAACTCGCGCTGCATGTCTTGGTATGATATTTTCAGACGCGCAGGGTAGAAGAGTCCGTACTTCACTTCTTTTACCAAACTAAGTTTGTATGTCATTAAATGCTGCACGAGCCCTCGCCACCTTAGCGGTAAATTCAGGAAACACTGAGAACATTCGTCTAGTTTTAGCTAGAATGTTCACACAGTCTTCATAATAATGCAGACGGGCTACAATTGGCCAGGGGCGGCCCCCGGGTTGAGGCTTGGGTGCCAGGGAGTGATGAGCCCTGTCCACACGGGGGCACTCACCCAAAGAGAAGGCTTCCTGTAAGATTTTTCGAATATTAGAGGCAGCTACCGTAAAGTCCGAGTACTTCCGAAACACCAATGAGCATTTCAGCAACAACGGCCTGAACCAGTTCGGTCTTCAGCGTCGAGAGGTCCATCGGACCCTGCGTGTGAGCATGCACTTCCCCCGCTGTGTTTGCAGCGGTAGCAGTCGGGGATGAGGCCTGCGTAGTGAGCCGGAAAATTGGCGCTGTCGAACCAGGTGTTTTGCTCACTTTAGGAGGCATTATGGCGCAAAAACCAAACTAAAAATAGTCTGAAACTAAACCAAATATAATAGAAAAGAAAATTAGAAAAAACATACAAACGCACCGTTTTTTATTAAGTTAAATGAACGCTTTCCCTGCAGAGAGCTCTAACCGCACACCTACACCATGTCGAGCCAAACTGGAAGTCCCACCAGTGTATTATTTTAATTGTGTACAATTTGAGTGAAAAAAGTAAAGAAATATCTTGCAAAAGTGTGGGAACCCTAGGAGTTTTGAATGTTCAAACTGAGACTGAGGTCTCAGAGCTTATGTATAAATGTCAAATGTACAAATACCCAGATGACTCTAAATTTGTCCCAAATAGCAGATGCCATGGGTTCTCCTAAGCGGCTGCCCAGACTGAAAAAAAAAATGTTTGAGGCTCACAAAGCAGTAGAAGACTATAAGAAGATTTTTCAGGTTGCCATTTCTTTGGTTTGAAATGTAATTAAGAAATTGAAGTTAAAAGGAATAGTGGAGGTCAAGGTAAGGTCTCCTGTTTGACTGCAAATGATTTAGCAGACTCTGGAGTTGTGGTACATTGTTATACTGTTCAGTGACACCTGCACAAATATGGCCTTTATGGAAGAGACATCAGAATAAAATATCTCCTGTGTCCTCATTTCAAAATCCAATGTCAGAAGTCTGCAAAAGATAATTTAAATAAGCCTGGTACATTTACGTAAGCCCTGTGAACCCATGAGGTTAAACTAGAACTCTTTGGCCTCAAGGGCACAGAATTTCATGAAAAGAACTCCTCTCTAACGATTATGGATGGGAGTGGATCAATCAACAGCACAACAACATTTCACTTTTCAATTTAATTCTAGCATATTCTGGAAGCAAACACAACATCATTTGTAAAAAAAATGTTCTAGAAATGGAACTAAGTGGTTTTAAACACACTTGTCAATAGGAGCGTCACTGTTGCCCAGACATTGAATACTTAGCTGTGATCAGTTTAATTTGACAAGAGAAATAATGGTCACCATTTTGGTCATTATTTACATTTTGCCAGCAGCGGACGTAGAGGTGCTACTTATACCAACCAGTGGTTTTAAGGCAACCAGTGACAAAGTAGTAGGAGATGGGCAAAAGAGGCTCTGAAAGTCTGCTTTCAGACTGAGTGGTATTGTGTCAATCGACTGGTGAGGACATTAACAAGATGACAGACTGCATCAACTTTTGTTCCAGTCAAGTGGGTGCGTGGTTTCCCATTAACAAGCTCTACAACACCAAGGACCTGAAATAGCTGTGGACCAAGAAGAAACAGACCTTCACACTTAAGGACAATGTCCTACAAAGGTCGGTGCAGAAGGAGCTGAAGGTGTTTTGTGTGGCAGGTAACACCACCAGTGAGCCACCACACCATGTGGGAGACTGGAGTTCAATTCCCAGTGGGGGAAATATGCTGTGGTACACAAATAGGAGTCTTTTAACCTAAGGCAGACCAAGGAGGCCTACAGAAGGAAGCTGGAGGCAAAACTTCAGAACAGCACAAACAAGGTTTGGGCTGGCATGAGAAAAATCAATGGCATCAGTGATAAATCACAAAGTATGGAGTACAATTTGGACACTGCCATCAAGCTGAATGTGTTTTTTGCCTCTTTGCCCACATCCAGCTGTAGCCTTACTCCTTCACCATCCTCACCACCTGTGCTGTGTCCACACTAATATTCACATCCGCTCCCACTACAGCCATTATCGAAAGCCATTATCCTCATCCCCCACTGGTGACATGTAACCAGGTGAAGAGACAACTGGAGAAGCTAAAACTGAGCATGGCCAGCTGGACCTGATGGAATCAGCCCAAGAGTACTGAAGGTCTTCTTACCACTCAGCTGAGTGGGATTCTTCAGTGTCTCTTTAACCAGAGTCTGAAGCAAGTCATCTGCCTCTTCTCTCAATGACTTCAGACCAGAGGTTTTGGAAAGGCTGGTACTGCTACATCTCAGACCTCAGGTGAGCCCTTTTCTGGACCCCCTGCAGTGTGCTTAGTAACAGCAGGTTGCTGTGGATGATGCAGTAATTAACCTACTGCAGGAGGCACACTCCCATCTGGACCAAAACAACACCACAGTGAGAATCACTTTTGAGTGTAGTTTTGAGTGTAGTTAATACTATTCAACCCTACATGCCTGGGATGATGGATAAAATGCAAGTGGAGAAAACCATGATAGCCTGGGTCCTGGATTACTTAATAGGGAACCAGCTGGTCTGACTTTCTGGTCTGGTGCACCTCAGGGAACTACTCTCTCCCTTCCCCTCTCCCTCACCCTGTACACCATGGACCACAGAACCGGTCAAACACCCTCTTCTTTCGGCTGCTTCCTTTAGGGGTCACCACAGCGGATCTTCTACCTCCATCTTACCCTTTCCCCTGCCTCCCCCACTTTTACACCAACCATCTCCATGTCCACCTCCACTAACTCCATTAACCTTCTCTGAGGTCTTCCTCTTCTCTTTCTGCCCTGCTGCTCCATCTTCATCATTCTGTGTCCAATATATCCACTATTCCTCCTCAACACATGTCCAAACCATCTCATCCTGGCCTCTCTGGCTTTATTAGAATAGAATAGAATAGAATAGAATAGAATAGAATAGAATAGAACTTTATTGATCCATTGGGAGGGTTCCTTCAGGGAAATTAAGGTTCCAGTAACCGCATCAGTACAGTACAGTCCTTCTTAGATATGCTGCCCCCCCAGCATACCACAGTGTAGAACAGGACACTGGCGACCAGGGACTGATAAAACATCCCCAGGAGTTTCCTGCTGATGTTGAAGGACCGTAGTCTCCTCAGAAAGTACAGCCTGCTCTGTCCCTTTCTGTACAGGTGGTCGATGTAACATGACCAATCCAACTTTCAGTCCAGCCACAGCCCGAGGTACTTGCTCCACCTTCACTGTCCCACTGATCTGCTCATTTCTAAATTTGTCTGTCCTTGGCATTCCCAACGAAAATCATCAGCATCTGGCACCACTTTACAATCTTTTTTAGATGGCATCTCCTGCAAAGGATATAATCCACCTGTGTGGACCTCCCGCCACTCTTGTATGGCACCGTGTGTTCTTCACTCTTTTGAAAATATGTGTTCACCACAGCCATTCTCTTCCATTCTTTCTCCTCTAACTGACAACCAACCTGTGATGTATATGAACTGACTACATTCAAAATTACGCCATCAACTTCCAACATCAAGCTTGTAAGAGATAAATGTACTATTTTATATTACTTATTGTCTTATTATACTGTTTGATCAAAATGTATCCTCTTTTACTTATGCTTGAGCCATTATTGTTTAACTGTGTTTGGTACCTCTCCGGCTGCACACTTCAAGTCCTCAAACACTTATTCATAACAGCTAACTGATAACACCATGTTTTAGCGTAGCCATGCAGATGGTACAACATATAGTCTACATGGTACATGCATGCAGGACATCTAATCTTTATGTCTTGATGCCAACTAATGGGGAGAGCAGGCGTACCAGAGGTAACTAGTATTTAATCATCAAACAGACCATCTCAAGGCCACCTTAAGACTCAGAAGGTTCTGGTCAGCCTGACCTTAGAGACTTCTTCACTTGATTTTTGGCAATGCTTTTACTAAATTTATATTTTTTTCTTATAATCAAAATTCTGTTTTCATTAAACTGGGAAAAATAATTTCAGACTCTGTCTTCACTTGAATGGTCTTCACTTTTTCACCAAAAAAAGACACATCCTTTCATTGGTGAGCCTCAAGCTGGAGACATTTTGGACCAGATCCAATCAGACAGGATGACATCAACAACCAAAATCTAACCAATAGAGAAGAGAGACCAAATCAGGATGAAAACAGGCCAAGGAGCAAGCCGTGCCCTGCTGTTCATAGGTCTCCTAGTGCAGTAAGTGACAATTCTGGTTCAAGACATGTTTGGGAGGATCAGGAGTTGATGCAAAGTAGGATAGGATAGGATAGGATAGGATAGGATAGGATAGGATAGGATAGAACTTTATTGATCCCTTGGGAGGGTTCCCTCAGGGAAAATAAGGTTCCAGCCGCAGCACAAGTACAGAACAGAAAGTTAGAAAGAGATAATAACTTAGCAAAGAAACATTATATAAATATAAAGAATATATAATATAGAGACTATATTACAATATACAATCTATATAAATAGTGCCTGTGAAAAAGTAGAAAAGAGTCCAGTAGGAGGGGGTATTGCACATTATTATTATTATTGCACTTGAACTGTATATTGCATTGTTATTATTGCACTTGAAC
>JAVGWO010000099.1:0-20414 GCA_034509495.1 Acestrorhynchus altus | reverse complement strand
TTATTATTGCACTTGAACTGTATATTGCATTGTTATTATTGCACTTGAACCATATATTGCACCAGATGTGTTGTGGTTGTGGGTTGTGAGTTACTGGTTGTTCCTACCCTTTCCCATCCTCCATCCTCCTGTTAGCACTCCTCCTCCCCAGAGAGGAGTTGTACAGCCTGATGGCATGCGGGACAAAAGAGTTTTTAAGTCTATTGGTCCTGCACTTGGGAAGGAGCAGTCTCTCACTGAACAGGCTCCTCTGGTGGCTGATGACAGTGTGCAGAGGATGACTGGCATTGTCAGTAATGTCCAGTAGTTTTTTCAGAGTCCTGTTCTCTTCCACTGACACCAGAGAGTCCAGCTTTGTGCCAACCACAGAGCCAGCTCGCCTGATGAGTTTGTCCAGCTTGTGTGTGTCCTTAGATATGCTGCCCCACCTGCATACCACAGTTTAGAACAGGACACTGGTGACCACAGACTGATAAAACATCCACAGGAGTTTCCTGCAGATGTTGAAGGACAGTAGCCTCCTCAGAAAGTACAGGCTGCTCTGTCCCTTTCTGTACAGTTGGTCGATGTTACATGACCAGTCCAGCTTGCTGTCCAGCCACAGCCCGAGATACTTGTAGGAGTCCACAGCCTCCACCTCATCTCCCCAATCAGAACTGGTTGTGACTTTGGTCTGGACCTCCCAAAGTCAATGACCAGCTCCTTGGTCTTTGAGGTGTTGAGCTGCAGATGATTCCTGTGGCACCAGGCTGCAAAGTCCCTCACCAGGCTCCGATACCCCTCCTCACTAAATCTATGGCTGTATCATCAGCAAACTTCTGGATGTGACACAGGTCTGAGTCGTAGCAGAAGTCTGTTGTGTTCAGGGTGAAGAGAAGAGGGGCCAGCACCATGCCCTGGGGTGCTCCAGTGCTGCTGATCACAGTGTCAGATGTGATGTCCTTCAGCCTGACATACTGCCTGTCTGTGAGGTAGCTGGAGATCCAGGTGACCAGGCAGGGGTCCACTCGCATCCCATTCAGTTTGTCCTGGAGAATAAGGGGCTGGATGGTGTTGAAAGCACTTGAGACAGTCCTGAAACAGGATCCTCACTGTGCCGTTCCCCTTATGTAGGTGCCAGTGGGCTTGGTGTAGCAGGTAGATGATTGCGTCTTCCACACCAACACCTGCCCGATATGTGAAGTGCAGACCATCCTGGGCATGTTGCACCTGGAGTCTGAGGAGACAGAGGAAGAGCCGCTCCAGTTTCTTCATCAGGTGGGAAGTGAGTGCCACCGGTCAGAAGTCATTCAGGTCACTTGGTCGGTTCTTTTTTGGAACTGGAAAAATGCACAATGTCTTCCAGAGGGTAGGCACTCTCCACACCTGCAGGCTGAGGTTGAAGAGACACTGGAGTGGCTCACCCAGTTCTGCAGTACAGGTCTTCAGCAGTCAGGGACATACTTTGTCAGGGCCTGCTGCTTTCCTGGGGTGAAGCCTCTTCAGTTGACCTCTGACCTGGTCTGCAGTGAAGATAGAGGTCTGTTTTGTGGTGGTGGATGGGAGGGAGGAGGAGGAGACAGTTGCTGTGGTGGGTGGGTGGGGATGCATTGAGGAAAGGAGAGATGGATGCAGCAAGGGAGAGGGTGGGGGGTACATGGGCTAGTTGAAACGGTTGAAGAAGTTGTTCATTTTGTTCGCCTTCTCCACTGTTCCCCCCACAACTGTGGTCTTGGTATTGTGGCCTGTGATGATTTTCACACCTTCCCAGACCTCCCTCGTGTTGTTCTCCTCCAGCTTCCGTTCCACCTTCCTCCTGTAGCTGTCTTTGGCCTCCCGCAGACAGCACTTTACCTCCTTTTGTGCTGCTCTCATCGCCTGTCCCCGTTCCGAAAGGTGGCCTTCTTCCTGTTGAGGACAGCTTTGACTTTCCGTGTTACCCATGGCTTGTTGTTGGGGTAACACCGTACAGTCTTGGAGGGGGAAACCACATCTGCGCAGAAGCTGAGATAGTCTGTCAAGCAGGGTGTCATCCCCTCAATGTCATCACCGTGTGGGTGAAGCAGAACATCCCAGTCAGTGGTGTTGTAACAGTCCCTGAGAGTTTCTTCCACTGCTGGAGACCACCTCCTGATGGTTCTGGTGGTTGCAGTCTTTGGGGGTGTATTTTGGCTGAAGGTGGACCAGGTTGTGGTCTGACTTCCCCAGTGGGGGCAGGGGTGTGACACTGTATGCCTCTTTTACATTAACATACAGCAGATCAATTGTCCTGTTGTTTCTTGTAGGACAGTCCACACACTGGTGAAAAGCAGACAAAGTAGAGTCCAAAGTAGCATTAAAGTGTCCAGAAAGGATCACGAATGCTTCAGGATGTTGTGTCTGTAGTTGTGCAGTAAGAGCATGTATGTGCTCACATTCAGCAGCTGCATCTGCGCTCAGAGCGATGTAAAGACAGACGGTGATCACATGACTAAATTCGCATGGGATGTAGTAGGGCCAGAGGCTAACTGCTAACAGCCCCAGATCCAGACAACATAAGACCGTCTTTACAGTAATATGGGCTGGATGACACCAGCGACTGTTCACATAGATGATCAGCCCCCCACCTTTGCTTTTCCCGCAGGCTTTAATGTCTCTGTCAGCTCTCACGGCAGTGAAGCCCCGCAGATCCACATTAGCATCCGGTATGAGCTGGGTTAGCCGTGTCTCTGTAAAGATTAACAATCTGCGCTATCTGTAAATCTGCTGGTTGTTGAAGGCAGACAGCTCGTTGATCTTGTTCGGCAGTGAGTTCACTTTCCCCATGATGACGGAGGGAATGGATGGTTTGCAGCGCTGCCGGTTGTCCGTTAGCTTAGCCTTTAGCTTATCTCTGGCCTTGCAGCCCCAGGCTCTCCTCCGCAGTTCCACTGGGATTGGGTGTTGTATGCCGGCTTGTCCCTTTATTCTAAGGGCCAGCAGCTCCTCTCTCAAATATGAGAGAAAACTGGTTGCATTTTCGAAGTGGAAAATATCCATAGGATGTGTGGAAGAACACACTCTGTCCTCGTCAGAGGAGCAAAGTATGTGGAAAGTGAGAAAAAGGGGTTAAAAAGAGTTAAACTATGGAGCGACCGGAAAGGCATCCATCTTGCACAGCGCCACACTCACACCCACCTAATATAAATATCATGTCCATATCGTCTAAAAGACCTAGATTTTAGAACATTAGTCAAAACAGTAAGGAAATTTTTCAAATTTCAACCATTTAGAATGAAAATGACTGTGGCTGCCATCAGTGGCAGTTATAAAGTTTAAGTTAATTTCATGATTTAAGTTGCAATCAATACATTAAAATAAGGTAAAATAATTCATGTTTATTAAAATCTGATTTTAACATGTATATTGTTGATTTGAAAATGCACATTTGAAGGTTCTGTAAATGTTTCCAGGGTGGAACCAATGTTGATTTGTTGTTTCAGTTGGATTGACATTTTCAGTTACACGCCACGCTCAGTAGAGGGCAACATGTTTACCTTTTCTCAGTACGCTAGATAGTTGGAGAAGGGTCCAGCGAAGCTTTTGGCTCTTGCTTATAGAAGAGACGTTCCGAGATGTGTTTTTGTTAACCCTTTCAAGTTAATGCGGCCAATGAGGTATGCAATTTGTGTATTACGTGTTTGTATGGAAATATGATGTTTATGTGTGAAGGATTTGTCAAGTTCTGTTAGTTACCCATCCTTAAAGATTATACAGAATTTACTGATTTTTTTTGTAAGTCAAGCTACTGATTTGTGAATATTGTTGAATCTTATGCTTTTTTTGTCTATTCTCTATGAGAATTCCTTACTGTATAGAACTTTATTATTTGATGTTTTTAGTACAGTTCTCAAGGCATCGTTGGTGACACCTGTGTCCAATTAATTGCCAGTAAAAATCAAGAACGCCTTGTGTCCGTTTTTCAACTTGAGTTACAGTGAGAACTCAGTCTGCTCAACATGAGGCGAGGAAATGAGGAACTTTGCCTTTCATCCACTGAGCAGCAAAGAAGATTCATCGCACTCCAGCATCTGACAGATAAGACTGTGCTACACCAGCAAACTAAGCAGCAAGCAGTTTGAAGTTTACATTGATGGTCCAACAAGTAATACATTTTAAACAAGTTAAATGTTAAGAAGTGGAGCAACCTTGTTAATTACTTTAAAAGGACACTGCAAGTGCTGAAATTAAGTAATCTGGTGCTCTGCGTATTTTTTTTATTTTCTAAGTTCAAGTTTCTGTATAAGATTTTGCAGGTGAAGTCATTTTGCACATTTCTGTCATTTGGATGCTAAAGGTGTTATATAATTAAGCGTTCAGTTTCATATGGTGTTGGTTCTAGAAAAAGTTCATCAAGTTTGTGTAATTTAAGATGACACTCAGATATTTTCTTTGAGGTTTGAGGTGCTGTGAAAATTTTCATCTTTCATCCATTCTTCCAGAAAAGTTTATCTAACGATAAGGTTAAGTTTGTAGCTATTAATATTTTGGTGGTTAATTGTTAAGCCACAAGTCTGTTAAATATATAGCTACAATTTAGCTATAGCTACAATTGAGCCAAGTAATAAGTAAACATTGCAGAATGGAGCAAATGACTGAGAATGAAGCTGATAGATGTAGCTTACTTAAAGATAGCAATGACACAGACCCACAGCAGTCACCTGAAACAGAAGAGGGGCCAAGAAGAAGTCAGAGGACTCGAAAGCTTACTGAAAAGGTTCAACTCAAAAGAACTGTACCATTATTTATGATAAATGGAAAGTGACCTCCAAGCAAGCTAAGAAAGTGATAAAAGGAACTCCCTCTATTGAGGTTGTGCAGGAGTTGATGACAAAGATAAGTTGTGCATCAGCAGATGTGAAATATAGCTATGAAAAACTGTGCAGCTGATACCTGTGACGCTGTATCAAAAATAATCTTGGAAAATGCATCCACTTATCTTCACAAGAAAGATAACGAAGATGTTCAGGCAGAGGATTTTGTGTGGCCTGAGTCTAGTTCTGTGTTTTCATCTTCAGCTTCACAAAGAACAAGTAAAGGCTCTCAAAGAAGCTAGCTGCCACGGAGGCTGCTCTAAAGGTCCTGCAAGAGATAGAAAGTGAACAACAAGAACTTGAAAACCTTGAAGAAGAAAACAGAAAGAAGAAATTCTTGCATTACAAGAAGAAGAAAATGTGAAGAGAAAGAAATCACTAGAAGATAAATGCACACAAATATAGTGCCTTCAGACTGTTAAAAGGTTGAGTGCAGCAAGGGCACGGCTGCAGGTTTATGAACAAGAATTAGGCTCAGATGAAAAAATTGCAGAGTTGCTCCATAACAATGCAGCTGAGCAACACCGATCCACAGACACTAAAAGAAGTCCTCCTGAGCATCCACGTGTGTAAAAAGAGTTTTTAAGTCTGTTGGTCCTGCACTTGGGAAGGAGCAGTCTCTCACTGAACAGGCTCCTCTGGTGGCTGATGACAGTGTGCAGAGGGTGACTGGCATTGTCAATAATGTCCAGTAGTTTTTTCAGAGTCCTCTTCTCTGCCACTGACACCAGAGGGTGCCAACCACAGAGCCAGCCCGCCTGATCAGTTTGTCCAGCCTGTGTGTGTCCTTCTTAGCTATGCAGCCCCCCCAGCATACCTCAGTGTAGAACAGGACACTGGCGACCAGGGACTTCCACAGGAGTTTCCTGCAGATGTTGAAGGACCGTAGCCTCCTTAGAAAGTACAGCCTGCTCTGTCCCTTTCTGTACAGTTGGTCGATGTTACATGACCAGTCCAGCTTGTTGTCCAGCCACAGCCCAAGGTACTTGTAGGAGTCCACAACCTTCACCTCATCTCCCTCAATCAGACCTGGTTGTGACTTTGGTCTGGACCTCCCAAAGTCAATGACCAGCTCCTTGGTATTTGAGGTGTTGAGCTGCAGATGATTCCTGTGGCACCAGGCTGCAAAGTCCTTCACCAGGATCCGATACTCCTCACTATCATCTCTGATACACCCAATTATGGCTGTATCATCAGCAAACTTCTTGATGTGACACAGCTCTGAGTTGTAGCAGAAGTCAGCTGCGTACAGGGTGAAGAGAAGAGGGGCCAGCACTGTGCCCTGGGGTGCTCCAGTGCTGCTGATCATAGTGTCAGATGTGATGTCCTTCAGCCTGACGTACTGCGGCCTGTCTGTGAGGTAGCTGGAGATCCAGGTGGCCAAGCAGGGGTCCACTCGCATCCCCTTCAGTTTGTCCTGGAGCATAAGCATAAGGATCTTCACTGTGCCGTTCCCCTTATGTAGATGCAAGTGGGCTTGGTGTAGCAGGTAGATGATTGCATCTTCCACACCAACACCTGCCCAATATGTGAACTGCAGACCATCCTGGGCATGTTGCACCCGGGGTCTGAGGAAGAGCTGCTACAGTGTCTTCATCAGATGTGAAGTGAATGCCACTGGTCGGAAGTCATTCAACAGTGCTATATAAGCCAAATGAAAGTTGTTTTAGTTACATTAGGTGTCCAGGATGTCTAAGTATTTCTGTCAAAGAAAGTAATCTTATGCACACCACACTGTGTTCTCCTGTAAGATGTTCTTTTTAAACAGCTATGTTGCACAAAACAAACTGCCTGGAATGCGTTTTTTCCTAATTAGAACTGCAGGAACTAGTGCTATGATGTATAAGTTCATTAACACAAACCTAATCTTTACCAGTAATGTTAAGTATTATTGTTATAAAGATTAGAAGAGAATTAACTGTTTACTGCTTCTGACAAACTGGCAAATCTTATGAGCACTCCATACATGTTTCTGTGAGCTGTTAATCTGAAAGAGTTCTACAAATGACAAGCTGCCTGAAAAGCATTTTCTGAGTTAAATTGCAGTTGCTTGTACTATGATGTAAAGAGTTCTTTAACATTGAAACAGAAAATAGACTGATGAAATAAGTGAAATTGAAGTATGATTAACATAAAGATTTGTTGAGATCAAAGTCTTAGTGTTTCTGACAAACTGCCAAATCAAATTCGTTTTCTCAGTGTTGAAATGAATTTAGCAGCATTTTGATGTGAAACCTCTGCAACAGGCATTTGGCATTTAATGATCCTACACAAAACATTTCTAATTCATTCTGCGAAAGTAAGAATTCTTTTGCATGCTGCTCTTTTTTCTAAATAGCTATGCTGCACAAGGCAATTTGCCTTAAACTTGTTTTCTCACAATTGTCCTGCAGTGTATGATGTAAAAGTTCACTAACACAAAACTAAACTTTAACAATAAGAAGTAAGTGAAAATGTAGAGAGAGAATTGTTGTGTTAAAGGTCTGCTCCTGAGATTTTTTTTTATTTTTGCTTTTGAAATGAGATAAATCACAGAAAACAAATAAAATTATAATTTTTTAGTCAGTAAATGTAAATTGAATTCAACCAAAACGTAATTTAGACACATTTAAACAGAAAAACAACAAAACAGAAGAAGCTTGGTAGTAACAGATTGATCAGGATCAGGATAATCTACACAAGGAAAGCAGAGGAAGAGAGATAAGAGACAGTGTGAGTAGAGAAGCAAAGGGAGAAAAAATGGAAAGAAAAGAAGGAGCTGAAAGAGAGAGAGAGAGAAAAGAGAATTTTAAGAAGAGAAGTGAGCGACACAAGACCCCAAAGCATCCTAACAGCAGGGGTAAGGAGAGTACTTCCACAGACCAGACACTCAGAGATTACAAAGATAAACAGAATAATTAACTAAAGTTTAAAAAAGAGGAGAAAGTGACAGGGCTAAAGGCTGCTGAAACAGGACTGACAGTTACTGTGAGTGTGCTCTGATTGGTTGACCAACACTGCCTGCATTTTTGAAAGTCTGTTAACATTGTATAACGATTGCAGCTCCGCTCTCCTGAGCCTTTGACTTCCCCGCTGAGGTCTGGTCTGAGAGCAGCAAACAGCTCTACAAACTGAGAAAACAGAGAGAAGAGCCTGAAACTCTGTTTAAAGACTGCAGAGTGACCGGAGGGAAAAACACTATCACCAACCTCCTCTTCTACATTCTACACAATTCTACCACAGTACAGCATGGCATTCAGCTGCATGAACATACTTCACACACACACCATGAAGAGAGGGATCTGAAAGGGCAAAAAGGTGTACATTTTTGAAGCTGCTGATAAAGACTCTTGGAACTGGCTCCTGACATTGAACATGTACTAAAATGGCAGATTCATGGTGCAGATGCAGTAGATGCACTACTGAAGTTTGAAAGGGCTTTCCCCAATCTCAGTAAACTGGCCAATAGAGAAAGAGCAGAAACTCACAGTCCAGCCCAACATCCTGTACACCTGCTGAAAAGAACACAGAGCCCCACCACAACCACAATGTCACTGTAAAGCCCAAGCCTCTCTCAGTCAGCTCTGCCCCTCCTGCCAGCCCACACCTCCACTCCTCTGTAACTGAGATAAGAGCCTCTCACCTGCAGTGCAGACATCAGCCTCCTCAGGGAGCAGCAAAGACAGCTCAGAGACCACCTGAATGAGTCTGTACAAGATCAAGAAATAGAAAAGGGAAATAGAGAACATAAAAAAAAGAAAGATAAGTCTTAAGATTTGAGATGGCAACTGTTTGAGACATTGCAGATAAAGATTTGGAACACATTAAGCAGGAACTAACAAGAGAAATCATGAGCCTCAAAGAAGAGTTGTTGTACTGACACTATAAAATGTACTTTAAAACTATAAAATGACAAACATTATTCTCCCCACCCTCCTGCCCCACAAAGACTTCCACCCAGCCACCATCCTCAATGCAGATATCTCCAGAGGATGTGCCCTCGTGCTTAACATGTGTATGACATACACATTGCCCATCACTACAACATCTCCCCCACCTCCATGTGCCTGGATATTATTATGCTTGGCAATCATTCCTAAAACACACCTGAACACAGCTGAGAATTCCCAAGACTGCAACAACACAACTACCTACACCCAACCATCCGCCCATCCAACCTACTTGGAACTAGACCACTGCCTGGACAGCATAGTCCAGGCATTCAATTCTAATTGGGCCCCAAGGATTATTTTACAGACTGTTAGACAGTTGTGTAGGGGGTACAACATATGACCTCATTAACTCCATGTACACAGGAAACAGGATTAAAATTGCCAATAAACAAACAAATTCTCTTTCACTCAGGAGTGCAGAGTAAACAGGGCTGCTGTTTAAGCCCAACATCATTCAACATTTATATAAACCAATCGGTTAAAAAATTAGAAGAGTCTACAGCTCCTGGGCTCACTCTGCACAATGCAGAGATAGCACAGGGCTTTCCTTGCCATAAAACATAATTTTTTTTCAGAAATTCCAATTAGAAATTTGCTAAAATATCGGAATCTGTGATTGAACCCATTGCCCGTTATGGAAGTGAAGTGTGCGTCCGCTTACTAATCAACCATTGGACAAATATCCAATTGAGACTCTGCATGCAGAATTCTGTAAAAACATTTTTACGCAAAGAAATGAAAAGAAACACCACTAACAATGCATGCAGAGCAGAAATAAGCCAATAATTATTCATTATTAAGATATAAAAAAGGTAATCAAATTCTGGAAGCATCTTAAAAAATAGCAACCCCCACTCATACCAATATAAAGCTCTGCAGCAAGGACACCAGTTTCCTCACTCAGCTCAGCTACAGTTCCACACTAACACACACTTACATTCAGCAAGCTCAGGGCCAGACAAACACAGATCTAATCAGAATGAGCCAAATAACAGCTCAACTTCTCAGTCGACAGATACAAAACTTACTCAAACTCAATCACAGAGTAAAATGCAATGCTATCTAGACCTAAAGCGACAGTACACTGTGGCAGAGTACCTGAGCACAGTGACAGACTCAGCCAGCACAGCTTGGCTATGGACATCCTGGGTTCCTCAGGAGAACCGGATTTGCCAAAAGTGCCAAATGAACCAGACAGAGACAAAGCTGCCCTTCCTAACAGAATGCCCAAAATACACTGATATCCACAACAAATTCTATTAAAAAATGCAAGAAAATATCCCCATTCCTCAGCCTCACTGACCAGGAGAAATTACCCAGTTAATTAGCAGAAGACAGAGAGTGTTTCTCAGTGCACCTTTGCCTGCACCTTTCAGAGAGAAAGTAGTAACTGTATAACACTCATATAGCACTTGAATTTAATTGAAGCATTATTATCATAAAGATAATTAAGTGTTTAGTGCTTCTTATTGCATTAGTGTTTCTGACAAACTGGCAAATCTGATGCACATTCTATACATGTTTCTATGAGCTGTTTATATGAGTGATACAAATGCTAAACTGCCTGAAATGCATTTTTTCAGCTCTGAAAGAACCATAGCAGCACTTTTGAGTAAAACTCTATAATGTAGCTATAATGATCTTTAAAGGTGCTATAAGGGACAAAAGGAAAGTTGTTTCAGTTACATTAGGTTTGCATAATTTCTAAATAATTCTTTTAATTATTTAAAAGTCAGGCAGTCCAGGTCGATAACAGGCAGGCAAGACAATACCAGAAAGAGTGAACAAGTCAAAAAACAAGTGAGGATCACAAACCAGTAGATGGAACTCACGAAAAGCCAGTCAGAAAACAGAAATGGGTCAAACATGGACAGATTGAATATAATGAACATGCTAAGGTTGCTAGGCAAAGCTAGAGACTGACCAAACTGAGAGGCTGGCTAAAATACTCTCCGGACCAGGTGAAGGCAATCAGAACTCAGGTGATTGTGAACGTGTGAATGATATGATTGGATACGTGATGAACTGAGGGATTATGGGAAATGGAGTCTGGAGAGACTGAGGGGTGCATGACAGTTCCCCTCTCCAAGGCAGCCAGGGGGGGGGGGCCTGGAACGAGGGTGACCGCGGGGATGAACCCCCATCATCCTGGAGGGATCGAGAGACGACACAGGATGACTGGACCAAGCGAGGATCCACAGAGCGCCGACCACAATGAACTGGGTGAGAATCGGACAGGGACCTGCGCAGACGACCCCACAGACGTGGGGCGGGCCTATCTGGATGCCGAGCGTGGAAGTCTGCCACCAGCCCAGGATCCAAAACACCCGTTGCTGGCTCCCAACTCCTCTCCTCAGGGCCATATCCCTCCCAGTCCACCAGGAATTGCAGCGCCCCGTGCCTCTGTGAGTCCAGGAGTTCTTGCACGGCATAGGCAAGGGAAACGTCCACTTCCACAGGAGTAGGGGGCTCGTCACCCAGCAACACCTCGTCCAGAGGTCCTGGGATAACCGATTTGAGAAGAGACACATGAAAAGAGTTAGACATATGAAGTTGAGGGGATAACTTCAATTGGTATGTGACTTCATTCAAATGTTTCAAAATCAGATAAGGCCCTACATATTTGGGCTGTAACTTTCTGCAACCCCCCTCAAACCTGAAGTCTTTCATGGATAACCAAACCTGGTCACCAGGTTGATAAGATGGTGTGGCTCCTCTCCTACGATCTGCCTATACCTTGTACCGTCTTATCATTTCACTGATGTGAACATTTGTCTCTTCCCAGACTTCTTCACTTCACTTCATCCAATCATCCACAGCAGGAACATTAGTTTGAGTAGCAGTCCAAGGGGCTAGGACAGGTTGATAACCTATAACACACTTTTTTAAGCCAGTAGTGCCATGGGTGGTTTTATTTTTTTTATTTTTTTTATTTTTTATTATTTTTTTTTTTATTGAGGAGTTTGTACAACATACAGATATCAGATATATACAAAGAACAAAAACAATGTCTCCCCATTTTTTATTTTAACCCCAAAATACCCACAAACCATTCACACATCCACAAAAAAAAACCAAAAAAAAAAAAAAAAACCCACATAACCTTTGGGAGAAGTTAATCTTTTGGCAAGATATGGAGTGACGTGAAATAAGACAGAAAAGAGTTCCATTTCTGAAAAAAATGTAAGAGTATTTCCTTTAAGAGTAAATCTTATTTTCTCTATTCTGAGGTAATACATAACATCTTGGAGCCAGCATGAGATTGAGGGCGGGTCTGCAGATTTCCACAGTAGAAGGATATGACGTCTTGCTAATATAGATGTGAACAGGAGGATATCCGACTGAGCCCTTGTGATCAGTAATGTATTATTGCTAATGCCAAATAAAGCTATAGAAGATGAAACATCTATGTTGTTATGTAAGACCTTGGACATAATTTCAAAAAAAATCTGACCAGAATTTGCGAAGAGTAGGGCAAAAAAAACATATGGCTTAAGTTACAAGGTGAGGCCGAGCATCTATCACACTGATCATTAACAGAATTGGGATAGATCTTAGATAGTCGACTCTTAGACCAGTGAGCCCTGTGCAGAACCTTAAATTGAATTGGCTGAAGCCTAGCACAGGGTGCACTAGAACGTATTTTATTTACAGCCCTGTCCCACATTCATCTGTAAAAACCATACCCAGCTCATCCTCCCAGGCCTTTTTAACATTGATTAGAGATTGTCTGTCCCATGATATTATACATGAATATATTTTGGATATATTGGATTTTAGGGAAGTGTCCAGGGATAGAAGTTCGTCCCACGGCTGAGTCACTAGGGGTCGGGTATCTCTGGGAAATAATGAAAGTGCACAGTGTCTAGCTTGAAAATACCTAAATAGATGTGATGGGGGGAGATCATAATCACAAGCCAGCTGCACAAAGCTGCTAAAAACGCCATTTTTGAACAGATCCTTAAACGAGACAATACCCTTCTCATGCCAAATCCTAAAAGAAGGGTCACTCAAAGTTGGAGGAAATGCATGATTATTTAAAATTGGCATCATCATTGATGAAGAGCTAAAATGAAAATGGTGTCTGAATTGGAACCATATACGAAGCGTAGAAATTACTAAAGGATTAGTGGAATGTTGTGAAATCCGACTTTGTAAAGGGGAAGTAAGTAAAGCAAGGCCCGATAACGAGCAAGCAGCCATCTCTAATTTACACCACTGCAAATCTGGTGACTTAAACCAGTACATCGCCCTGTGAATGTTTGCTGACCAGTAATAATACAAAAAAATGGGAAGGGAAAGCCCACTGTCTGACCTGAAACTTTGTAATAAGGATCGTCTTATTCTTGGTATTTTACCATCCCAGATGAACATGGTAATTAATTGATCTAAAAATTTAGGCAAGTATAAAGGGATTTTCTGAAATAAAAAAAGAAATTTAGGCAAAATTGTCATTTTAATTGTATTTATTCTCCCCAGCAGTGTTAATGGAAGAGCTCTCCATTGCTGGAGATCTATTTTAAGAGAGGGTAAGGTGTGAGTGACATGAATCCCTAAATACGTAAACCCAGAGGAAGCAAATTTGAAGGGAATAGTTGAATGATTCAGCTTCATTGCCAAAGTATTAACTGGAAAGCATTCACTCTTGTAAACATTTACCTTATAGTGAGAAAAGGATCCAAATTCATTCAGGAGAGACAGTATTGAGGGAAGTGACTTGACTGGATTGGTAATATATAGTAATAAATTGTCTGCATATAAAGATAATTTTAAATCTATACCCGAGCGAGAAATTCCTTCAAATAATCTGAGCGATTTAAGTGCGATTGACAAGGGTTCGATTGCAAGGGCAAACAGTAAAGGAGAAAGCGGGCAACCCTGTCTGGTCCCACGGTATAAACGGAAATATTCAGAATGATTACTATTGGTCTGTATGCTGGCCTTTGGAGATGCATACAGCAGCTTGATCCAGGAAATGAATTTATTTTTGAAACCGAATTTATGTAGCACCCTAAATAAGTAGTCCCACTCGATCCGGTTGAAGGCCTTCTTGGCATTGAGTGAGATTACAACCTCAGGTAAAGTGAAGGAGTGATAGGAATAAATCACATTGAGGAGTGAGCGAACATTAAAGAAAAGTTGTCGACCCTTAATAAACCCATTCTGGTCCTCTGATATTATGTCTGGGAGTATATTTTCCAAACGCTGAGCGATGGCTTTAGCCAAAATTTTTGCATCAACATTTAACAAAGAGAGAGGTCTGTATGAGGAGCACGACAGAGGATCTTTACCCTTTTTTAAAAGCAAAAATATGGAAGCTTGAGACATGGTTGGGGGTAGATCACCCATAGCTATTGCCTCTTCATATACAGCCAAAAGCAGGGGGGCCAGCTTGTCTATAAACTTTTTATAGAATTCAACAGGAAAACCATCTGGGCCCAGAGCCCTGCTGGACTGCATAGTTTTAATTGACCCTACAATCTCTTCCAACTTTAACGGTTGGTTCAGATCCTCTGCTTTCAATGGATTGAAAGCAGGAAAAGTCAATTGATCCAAAAATGACATAAATTCAGAGTCTGAGGACTCTGAGCGATAAAGATTGCAGTAGTATGAATTAAAAGTTGCATTAATAGAAAAATGGTCAGAATGTAAAATATTTGCTGAGTCCTCAATAAGACAGGATGATGCCTGCCTCTTTAACTGATGGGCCAGAAGCCTAGATGGTTTGTCTCCATGTTCATAATAATTACTATGAGTATGTAACAGTAGCCTTTCTGCCTCCTTTGTTGTAATGAGATTGAATTTGGCCTGAAGCTCAATACGACATTTCAATAAAATAGGGGTGGGTCCAAGAGCAATCAAAAGATCCACCTCCTCAATTTGTGACAACAGGAATTGTACCTTATTTTTAATTAATTGGGCAGAGGAAATAATTTGTCCCCGAAGGTAAGCTTTCAGGGTTTCCCACAACAAGGAGTACGAAGTGTTACCATTTTTATTCATAGCAATAAACTCATCAATAGAGGACGAAATGAATGCATCGAATTTGGAGTCTGATAGCAATAGCGAGTTAAATCTCCAACGTGGTGGTGATGACAGATAATTAGGAAATTTAATATCAACCGAAAGCGGTGCATGATCAGAAATAACTATAGGATGATACTCCGTGGCAGTAACTCTAGGTACTGAAGTATCGAAGAAAAAATAGTCGATCCATGAATGACTGTGGATGAGAGTAGAAAGAGTATTTTTTGCTATTGGGATTGTAAAACCTCCACGGGTCTATCAAACCTTACCTGGATATGAATTCAGAAATAGATTGAGACATTTACAAACGAACCCTGAATGATCAAATACCTGCCGTGCACATCTGCAATAACATTGTCTGGAGTAAAAAGTACCCATGTTATATATATATATATATAAAATGTATAGAAACAAATATAGAAAAGGAAAACCAAAAACAAGCAATCAAATAGTAACCAAAATATATATTATAATCTATAGTGCAAACACGACTATAAAACAGTTACTAGAATAATAAACATTATAATTTAGAAACACTATCACACTGAAGAACTCTATTTTGTTGACGTTCTATACCTTATGTAAACCAAGGCTCTGCTCACCTGAACCAAAGCAGTGTCCGTCTGAGAGTGAGTCCAACAGTTGAGCACACGTATTGAATGTATGCACACAGAAATGTAAGTGAAGAAGGTCCTATAGTCAAAAATGGTTCCAGAAAAGAAGTGAAAGTTCTACTTATCCAGACCGAGCTTTTATCTCTGTAATGTAGCAACAAATCGTGCTGCCTCCTCAGATGATGTAAACTCGCGCTGCATGTCTTGGTATGATATTTTCAGACGCGCAGGGTAGAAGAGTCCGTACTTCACTTCTTTTACCAAACTAAGTTTGTATGTCATTAAATGCTGCACGAGCCCTCGCCACCTTAGCGGTAAATTCAGGAAACACTGAGAACATTCGTCTAGTTTTAGCTAGAATGTTCACACAGTCTTCATAATAATGCAGACGGGCTACAATTGGCCAGGGGCGGCCCCCGGGTTGAGGCTTGGGTGCCAGGGAGTGATGAGCCCTGTCCACACGGGGGCACTCACCCAAAGAGAAGGCTTCCTGTAAGATTTTTCGAATATTAGAGGCAGCTACCGTAAAGTCCGAGTACTTCCGAAACACCAATGAGCATTTCAGCAACAACGGCCTGAACCAGTTCGGTCTTCAGCGTCGAGAGGTCCATCGGACCCTGCGTGTGAGCATGCACTTCCCCCGCTGTGTTTGCAGCGGTAGCAGTCGGGGATGAGGCCTGCGTAGTGAGCCGGAAAATTGGCGCTGTCGAACCAGGTGTTTTGCTCACTTTAGGAGGCATTATGGCGCAAAAACCAAACTAAAAATAGTCTGAAACTAAACCAAATATAATAGAAAAGAAAATTAGAAAAAACATACAAACGCACCGTTTTTTATTAAGTTAAATGAACGCTTTCCCTGCAGAGAGCTCTAACCGCACACCTACACCATGTCGAGCCAAACTGGAAGTCCCACCAGTGTATTATTTTAATTGTGTACAATTTGAGTGAAAAAAGTAAAGAAATATCTTGCAAAAGTGTGGGAACCCTAGGAGTTTTGAATGTTCAAACTGAGACTGAGGTCTCAGAGCTTATGTATAAATGTCAAATGTACAAATACCCAGATGACTCTAAATTTGTCCCAAATAGCAGATGCCATGGGTTCTCCTAAGCGGCTGCCCAGACTGAAAAAAAAAATGTTTGAGGCTCACAAAGCAGTAGAAGACTATAAGAAGATTTTTCAGGTTGCCATTTCTTTGGTTTGAAATGTAATTAAGAAATTGAAGTTAAAAGGAATAGTGGAGGTCAAGGTAAGGTCTCCTGTTTGACTGCAAATGATTTAGCAGACTCTGGAGTTGTGGTACATTGTTATACTGTTCAGTGACACCTGCACAAATATGGCCTTTATGGAAGAGACATCAGAATAAAATATCTCCTGTGTCCTCATTTCAAAATCCAATGTCAGAAGTCTGCAAAAGATAATTTAAATAAGCCTGGTACATTTACGTAAGCCCTGTGAACCCATGAGGTTAAACTAGAACTCTTTGGCCTCAAGGGCACAGAATTTCATGAAAAGAACTCCTCTCTAACGATTATGGATGGGAGTGGATCAATCAACAGCACAACAACATTTCACTTTTCAATTTAATTCTAGCATATTCTGGAAGCAAACACAACATCATTTGTAAAAAAAATGTTCTAGAAATGGAACTAAGTGGTTTTAAACACACTTGTCAATAGGAGCGTCACTGTTGCCCAGACATTGAATACTTAGCTGTGATCAGTTTAATTTGACAAGAGAAATAATGGTCACCATTTTGGTCATTATTTACATTTTGCCAGCAGCGGACGTAGAGGTGCTACTTATACCAACCAGTGGTTTTAAGGCAACCAGTGACAAAGTAGTAGGAGATGGGCAAAAGAGGCTCTGAAAGTCTGCTTTCAGACTGAGTGGTATTGTGTCAATCGACTGGTGAGGACATTAACAAGATGACAGACTGCATCAACTTTTGTTCCAGTCAAGTGGGTGCGTGGTTTCCCATTAACAAGCTCTACAACACCAAGGACCTGAAATAGCTGTGGACCAAGAAGAAACAGACCTTCACACTTAAGGACAATGTCCTACAAAGGTCGGTGCAGAAGGAGCTGAAGGTGTTTTGTGTGGCAGGTAACACCACCAGTGAGCCACCACACCATGTGGGAGACTGGAGTTCAATTCCCAGTGGGGGAAATATGCTGTGGTACACAAATAGGAGTCTTTTAACCTAAGGCAGACCAAGGAGGCCTACAGAAGGAAGCTGGAGGCAAAACTTCAGAACAGCACAAACAAGGTTTGGGCTGGCATGAGAAAAATCAATGGCATCAGTGATAAATCACAAAGTATGGAGTACAATTTGGACACTGCCATCAAGCTGAATGTGTTTTTTGCCTCTTTGCCCACATCCAGCTGTAGCCTTACTCCTTCACCATCCTCACCACCTGTGCTGTGTCCACACTAATATTCACATCCGCTCCCACTACAGCCATTATCGAAAGCCATTATCCTCATCCCCCACTGGTGACATGTAACCAGGTGAAGAGACAACTGGAGAAGCTAAAACTGAGCATGGCCAGCTGGACCTGATGGAATCAGCCCAAGAGTACTGAAGGTCTTCTTACCACTCAGCTGAGTGGGATTCTTCAGTGTCTCTTTAACCAGAGTCTGAAGCAAGTCATCTGCCTCTTCTCTCAATGACTTCAGACCAGAGGTTTTGGAAAGGCTGGTACTGCTACATCTCAGACCTCAGGTGAGCCCTTTTCTGGACCCCCTGCAGTGTGCTTAGTAACAGCAGGTTGCTGTGGATGATGCAGTAATTAACCTACTGCAGGAGGCACACTCCCATCTGGACCAAAACAACACCACAGTGAGAATCACTTTTGAGTGTAGTTTTGAGTGTAGTTAATACTATTCAACCCTACATGCCTGGGATGATGGATAAAATGCAAGTGGAGAAAACCATGATAGCCTGGGTCCTGGATTACTTAATAGGGAACCAGCTGGTCTGACTTTCTGGTCTGGTGCACCTCAGGGAACTACTCTCTCCCTTCCCCTCTCCCTCACCCTGTACACCATGGACCACAGAACCGGTCAAACACCCTCTTCTTTCGGCTGCTTCCTTTAGGGGTCACCACAGCGGATCTTCTACCTCCATCTTACCCTTTCCCCTGCCTCCCCCACTTTTACACCAACCATCTCCATGTCCACCTCCACTAACTCCATTAACCTTCTCTGAGGTCTTCCTCTTCTCTTTCTGCCCTGCTGCTCCATCTTCATCATTCTGTGTCCAATATATCCACTATTCCTCCTCAACACATGTCCAAACCATCTCATCCTGGCCTCTCTGGCTTTATTAGAATAGAATAGAATAGAATAGAATAGAATAGAATAGAATAGAACTTTATTGATCCATTGGGAGGGTTCCTTCAGGGAAATTAAGGTTCCAGTAACCGCATCAGTACAGTACAGTCCTTCTTAGATATGCTGCCCCCCCAGCATACCACAGTGTAGAACAGGACACTGGCGACCAGGGACTGATAAAACATCCCCAGGAGTTTCCTGCTGATGTTGAAGGACCGTAGTCTCCTCAGAAAGTACAGCCTGCTCTGTCCCTTTCTGTACAGGTGGTCGATGTAACATGACCAATCCAACTTTCAGTCCAGCCACAGCCCGAGGTACTTGCTCCACCTTCACTGTCCCACTGATCTGCTCATTTCTAAATTTGTCTGTCCTTGGCATTCCCAACGAAAATCATCAGCATCTGGCACCACTTTACAATCTTTTTTAGATGGCATCTCCTGCAAAGGATATAATCCACCTGTGTGGACCTCCCGCCACTCTTGTATGGCACCGTGTGTTCTTCACTCTTTTGAAAATATGTGTTCACCACAGCCATTCTCTTCCATTCTTTCTCCTCTAACTGACAACCAACCTGTGATGTATATGAACTGACTACATTCAAAATTACGCCATCAACTTCCAACATCAAGCTTGTAAGAGATAAATGTACTATTTTATATTACTTATTGTCTTATTATACTGTTTGATCAAAATGTATCCTCTTTTACTTATGCTTGAGCCATTATTGTTTAACTGTGTTTGGTACCTCTCCGGCTGCACACTTCAAGTCCTCAAACACTTATTCATAACAGCTAACTGATAACACCATGTTTTAGCGTAGCCATGCAGATGGTACAACATATAGTCTACATGGTACATGCATGCAGGACATCTAATCTTTATGTCTTGATGCCAACTAATGGGGAGAGCAGGCGTACCAGAGGTAACTAGTATTTAATCATCAAACAGACCATCTCAAGGCCACCTTAAGACTCAGAAGGTTCTGGTCAGCCTGACCTTAGAGACTTCTTCACTTGATTTTTGGCAATGCTTTTACTAAATTTATATTTTTTTCTTATAATCAAAATTCTGTTTTCATTAAACTGGGAAAAATAATTTCAGACTCTGTCTTCACTTGAATGGTCTTCACTTTTTCACCAAAAAAAGACACATCCTTTCATTGGTGAGCCTCAAGCTGGAGACATTTTGGACCAGATCCAATCAGACAGGATGACATCAACAACCAAAATCTAACCAATAGAGAAGAGAGACCAAATCAGGATGAAAACAGGCCAAGGAGCAAGCCGTGCCCTGCTGTTCATAGGTCTCCTAGTGCAGTAAGTGACAATTCTGGTTCAAGACATGTTTGGGAGGATCAGGAGTTGATGCAAAGTAGGATAGGATAGGATAGGATAGGATAGGATAGGATAGGATAGGATAGAACTTTATTGATCCCTTGGGAGGGTTCCCTCAGGGAAAATAAGGTTCCAGCCGCAGCACAAGTACAGAACAGAAAGTTAGAAAGAGATAATAACTTAGCAAAGAAACATTATATAAATATAAAGAATATATAATATAGAGACTATATTACAATATACAATCTATATAAATAGTGCCTGTGAAAAAGTAGAAAAGAGTCCAGTAGGAGGGGGTATTGCACATTATTATTATTATTGCACTTGAACTGTATATTGCATTGTTATTATTGCACTTGAAC
>JAVGWO010000098.1:0-20442 GCA_034509495.1 Acestrorhynchus altus | reverse complement strand
GTAAGAGGAAGCTGTCTGAAAGGGATGTTGGGGTGCTAACCCGGATCGTATCCAAAAAATGTCCTTCCCAAGATGAATTGACGCTGTATTGGTCCCAAAAGGAGTTCCTAATACACCATACTAATACATTATTGTGGTCTTAAACCAGGTGTTTCAGTTTCATTGTCCAACCCCTGTATGTATATATATATATATATATAATTATTTCTGGAATAAAAATGTATATAATAAGAGTTAGAAAATCACACCTGACTACAAATACCTACTGATACGACATTATCATTTATTATTGTTTTTATTATGTCGTACTGTATTTCACTATTTCAGTGTTGATTTTATTCCCAGTAATTCCGGGCCGATTCTATCGATTTGTTCTTGTAATATAAAGAGCAGCTGATGTTTTCAGATGGTGTTCGTGGTTTTACAGCGAGGTACGGTGCTCTGCTGTGGCTTCTGGTTTGAATGATGTGTGATGGTAAGTATAGAAAGATGTGGTTTTGAGGGTTCTTAGGATGGACACACCTTTCTGCTAAATTTGTCAGATTCTTGAGAAAGAAGATCTTGGCAAAGTTCCAAATGTCAGACTGGATCAAAGAGCCACCGTTTTGGCTGGAGACTGGATTGAACAGGTCTGGCTGTTCTCTTTCTGCATATGAGGGCATTTTGCCCTTCTCTTTACGTTGTGCAGTACAGTATCGGACTGGGATGTTGCTTTGATTTGGGTTTCTTTAACATTGGGTTTTGGGGTTACTGCTGGACAGAGTACGATCTCTTTAAAGTGAGAGCAGAGAGATCATGTGGTGGTTCAGCTGTGCTTCAGAGTATTCCTGCTGAAATCGGTGATGGATTACAGCTTCAGTCTGTGGTTTGGAGGGCTCCTATTCCGCTGATCTAAGCAAAGCTTTTCCTTAGCCACACATTTCTAATGGCACTGTTGCATTAAGCACAAGAAAGCCATGATGGCCTTTCACTCCCTTGGATTAAAAGTTAAGACTGTTCACAGCTTGGTTTGAAATTAGATTCGCTGCAGAGCATTTTGCAGCGTCCCATTCAGAGGTTTTGTAATTGTAGTGTAATAATGGGAGGCAGCTTCTACGGTTCAAATATTGATATAATGTGTAAACATGTCATTAATTGAGCTGTTTTTGTTTTTATAGACTTTTATGAAATTACACAACAATTAGCCTTTACGTTTTAAACCCTCTAAAGACTCTCCAAGATCTCTGAAGGTTCCCTGTGGTATCTGGCACTGAGACATTGGCAGCAGATCCTTCTAGTCTTGTAAGTTGTGAGGTGGGGCCTCCATGGATCTCATCAGCGAGCCTTGAGCTCACTAGGGATGGGCGATGAATCGATATTTATATCGGGAAATAAACATCGCGATGTAAGTTGGAGTGATATCGTTTAGAGTTTTTTTTACATTTTTAAATAATGTTCTGGTTCAATCTTGCAGAAACCTTCCTCCAACCCCTGCTGGGAGAAGGATTTCATGGGGTGTCATACATTTTGCACATCATGTATCATATGATGAGATCTGATCTCACCCAGCCCTAGAGCTCACACTTGACCTTTCTTGGTCCTCCCTTGGTACACTTTTGATAGGCACAGGCTACTGCATATGGAACACCATACCGTACCTGCCTGATGTTTTCTAGATGCTCTGATTTTGTCCTCTTGACCAGTGGTCCCCAATCCCTGGTACCGGCAGTTGGCCGCACAATAACCCTCCCCTCCACAGTTGGGTGGTCGAGAAGAGAAGAGTAGAGCTCGGAGTAATACCTCCCCTGGTCGCACAGTGAGATGAAAGTTTGGGGACCACTGCTCCAGACATCACAATTTGATATCCAGTCTAGACGTCACGATCCAACGTCCAGTCATCTAGGTGTCATGATTCCAAATCCAGTTGTCCAGGTGTCACAATTTGACGTCCAGGCATCACAATTCGCCATCCAGTCGTCTAGGCAACATCTAGACATCACAATTGGCCCTTGTCAAAGTGTCTCCCCAGGTAGCAATGAATGTTTTGCTCAAATCTGGCCAACGTGGGATCCATAAGTGCCAAAACGGTCCAGATTTGGCCCAGATGAGTCCGATTATTAAGTTATCCCATCTTGCTTCCAACACATCAACTTCAAGACTATTGACTGGCTGCCTAACAAGTGCATCCCACCCCTTAACAGGTGCTATTGTACAAGACTTCACCTGCAGTGGTTTTAATGTTCTGACTGGAAGATAATAGGTAACACTGTTTTCTGAGTCACATTCGAGACAGTCCACTGAATCATCAGCTGCTGCCCACTTAACCTGTTGGCATTCCAGTTCCCATGCACTACCTAGCACCACCACGCAAAAAATGCCACACACAGGTTGTTGGCAATTTTTTTGGCAAAGCAGTGTTGTGTGGGGAGAAGCAACATAAGGCAAGTAAACAGATAAATGAATGCAGATGTGATGCCCCGAGAAACCCTTTGCATTCCTGTAACCTCATTTCCATGCTGCATCTAAGCTTTCACTCAGACGCCTGTAATCAGGAATCCTGGTTTATGGTACTGAGGGTGGTTCTGTTTCAGCCTCAGCACTACCAAAAGCACGTCATAGTTTCCACTGTTTACCTCGGTGGTGTTTACCCATGTACGATGCGTTCTGTCACCCATGGCACAATCATCTTTTTATTGATTTGGAAAGCTATCCACCATGTAATGCGCAGCAATGACAGCGAGTTTACAGTGAGAATGCTTGTAAACCTGACCGCCTGTTTGTTTGGAGCTAATGGTTTTGGCCGGCATTGTTCAACGGCAATCTTGTTCTGGGACTCTGCCTTCTCTGCTGAATGAACATGATCACAGCGGCCGTTTAGCCTCGCTTCTCTGTGCTGATTGGAGTGAGTTGGTCTTGTTGGAATGCTGGTTAGAAGCTCCTGTGTTTGCTTGTGTTCTTCAAGCCAGACAGGCCTTGATTACGTGGCTCGATTATTCATTATTTAAGCTGCTATTATTGCCAGATTAAACTCATTTTAATATCATATGTGTTTGATCATTTCCATATTAATGGTGGATATTTTCCATTATCCTCCGGAATTACTCGGAATAACATTCAATGGAAGTCAGTGTAAATAGATTTTTAGTCGTCAAAAAGTTACACAAATAGTTGCACCCAGAAGGAAGTGTTGGACTGCAGTGCTATTCAAGAACCTTTAAAGGTTACCTGGAACATTAAATGATAAAAATGACTTGTATGTGTAAAATTTATTGACCTACTCATACAGAAGTGGTCTCTCAGGACGGCGTCGGGTTTAACGCAACATGCCAGATGTCTCTGCATGGAGGTGTAGAGGTTCCTAATGGTGTCCTGTGATGATCCATCCCATGCAGCTTGAATGTTCTCACTCAGTTCTGCAGATGGTGCGGTAGGGGTGGAGTGATAGAGCGTCCAATAGCCTCCCACACATTTTCAATCAGGGATAGGTCTGCTGATGCGAGTGACCATAGCATAGTATCTGTGTCTTCAAGGTGAGCTCTTGTGATGGCCGCAGTATGCAGGCAAGCATTGTCCGGTTGGAAATTGACCTGCCTATTCCAGGTTTCACTGATTCTGATTTTGATGTCATACAAAATATATTCTCACATAACAAAATATAAAAGGGTACAGGACAGACCTTTTCTAGTCCAATTAAAACCCCTGGTTGTCCGTCAGGGCTGGCTGTTACCAATATGTTCCCGTGATTCCATGATATGTTGCTTGTGTTTCCTGTGACAAATCATAAAATCAGAGCAGAGGGTAAATAATACTGTCACGCTTGGTGTGAAAGGCTTCAGAATGTACACCTGTTTGAAACGTTTCTTTAAAAGGAGGAGTGGAACACTCTGCTCGCCCTGCATTTAATGCAACATTGCCTTCAGGAAAAAAAGATTTGATCATAATCTCAAAGTCAAACCTGCCTTTCCTCCCTTTTTCACTTCACTCCAAAGGAACAGTGGAGGCACTACCGGAACCTTTTTGAAGCGATCTTTTCTTTATATAGCCGTGGAGTTTAAAGTAGCCGGATAAACACACAAGTGCGGAACTAAATCAAGCAGAGATCTTCTAAATCGGTCAAGTCAAACATTCACCTTCGTTTTAAAGCACTGAACAAGCAGTAGCTTTGATTTTCAGCTACTTTTTTGCCCCAAAGAACCTTGAGCCCATTTTTATGAACAGCTCTGAGAACTAAACACATTCAATATGGTTCCACTTAGGACAGATCACTGGGACGGTGTTTGGAGTCTTCAGAGCTAGTGGGGCCGTGCTGTTGACACTGCAACTGAAGGACGCTCCACTTCCCTCGTCAAATATGAGACGCAGTGGTGTTTATACTCCGCTGGTTTTTTTTTTTACAGAGAAAGGACAGGATAAGTACACACATCTGGTACGGATGTCTTGTTTGCGTTGTCACAGGGACCTCCTGCCTGTAAACATCATGCCTGTTGCCTCGCTGGCTGCCAGGCAGGTAGGACTTGGGGCAGGCTGAACTCCATTACCGCTCTCAGTGCAACTCGGTAAACTCCATCTCCGAGCTAATAGGGAACCTAGATGGTGTATCACAAACATGGAACGGCACTGCCTGTCCCTCAACTAGCCTGTCATTATGTGTGTTTGTTCTCCACAGATGCCTGGATTAGTGTCATGCCCTGGTGGTCTAATAGTCATTGGGATCCTCACTCTGTTTTTTGTCCACATCAACTCGGAGATATGGAGCAATGAAGGTAAGCGACGTCATCGATTGCATTCCTTTCTATTTAATGTAACTTAATTACTGCTTTTTGAAAGGTTCTAATTCTTGTGTGTGCATCTAATCTGTGTTTGTTTTTTGTGTTTGCATTTTATTACACATTTTTTCAGTTCAAAACAAAACCCCAAACGATATTTTTACGCAAAGTAATATGAGCAGGGTGGGTGGTCACTTAAGGTCCTGTTCGAACTATACAAACACACTGCCAACCCACAGGAACAAATACACAGGGACGACAGGACATCATAGAGTGTGTTCAAAGTGTGTGTAATTTCAGGCTGGATTGGTTAAATCTTATTTAATCCAGGATTTTCTTCTGATATCAGCTCCGTAGCGAAACCCCCTGATGCTGGTTACAGTTACAGTGACATGCACATTTCTGTTATTGCAGTTATGAGTAAATGAGGCATAAAGTAATGTTCAGTTTGTCGCACATTTTTGAGTGGAGCACCATGAAAATAAAAGATTTGAGCGTTCACGTAACCCTTACCAAGGTATCAGGCTTTTATTTATTTATTTTTTTGCCATTTTCCAATTTTACACCCCAACCAATTTAGACATGCCAATTAGCCATCCCCTTAAATTGGCTCCCACATTACGTGCCCTGTCCTCAGCGCCAGGGGGGAGAGATTGTCCACGTTTCTTCCGAGTCATGTGACGATAGCCTAAAGCCTCTTTTCGAACTGCCGCCATTTGCATCGTTGCCGGGCAGCCATCGCACTTGGAGGAGAACGCCGGATCCCCGGATCTGACGCAGTGGTTGGCAGACGCCTGTGCCGACCAGCACCACACTTATATGATGTGGGAAGAGTGCCATCTATCCACCCCCCGAGGGAGAGCAAGCCAAATTCTCTCCCTCTGGACCCCTGCTTCCTCAGTCCATAAAGTAATGGGAGCACCCACACTCCACTCATCGCAACCCAGGATATCATCAAAAGGGTGGAACATTCAGGCTACAACCCAGAGCTAACCACCGTACATTGTAGTGACACTTAAACTGACCGTTACACCTGAAAGATCAAAAAATGTTTAGAGAGAATCACATGTAGAAGCCGCCATTCACCAAATGACTGCAAAAGACCGCAGTGAATATTTGCGCTGGAGAGACTCTGCAGTGGTGGTGCACTATTCTACACCTGTTCAGTCACTGTGGTCCTGCTTCTGTTGGAGTAGCTGTCTCTACTGTCCAGGAAAGGATTTCTACTAGATTATGGAGCTTTGCTGTGAGGATTTCATTCGATTAAGCCACAAGAACATTCAGTAATTGTATTCAGTGACGAGCATTAGTGAGATCAGGATGTTGGATGATCATCACCCCACCTCATCCCCAACTCATTATAAAAGTATTGGGTGGGGCACCATCATTCCAGAGAACACAGTTCCACTCCTCCACAGCTCCATGCTGAGAGCTTTATACTCCTCTAGTCCACACCTGGGACCTGGCATGGTGCCTATAAGTTCATGTTTATCTCCTCCAGAGAGTTCTATTGGCAGGACTTCTATCACTGTTTAAAGTACAAGGTCCTTGAAGAACCTTTGGAGGTTATTCAGTTTGAAACTGTGGAGGAACCTCATAAGGTGCTTCAAGGAGCCTTCAATAAAAGGGCAAGGTTCTTTGAGGTTCTTGAAGGTTCTCCATAGTTTTTCCATAGTTGCTGTTATTTGGGTTTGCCTGGAGCGCCTGGAAGTCCTCAGGATTAATTTTCCGCCCAGCTTTTATCACTCTCAATGAAATGATAACAGCAGAGAAGCAGCCTGCAAATTTACAGCCTTAAAAATTTTGTTGAAACCAGAACCAGAGAGCCGGTTGTGTTCCATCCCGTAGAAACAATAAACACCTGTATTGTGAATCTCAAGCCGAGCGCAGTCCCCCATGTGTTGTATGTATGCTCATACAATTAATACAAGCTGTGCACGTACAGCTCCGTGTGTGTGTGTGTGTGTGTGTGTGTGTGTGTGTGTGTGTGTGTGCGTGCGTGTGTGCTCATGTGTAAATGGCGGTAATTGTGCTGGCAGGAGTTGGAGAAATGTGAGAAATGTGGTGGGTTTTTAAATAATATTCTTCTGCCAATATTCCCTGAAAGCAGACATTGAGCACAACCATGTCTGTAGTACAGTTAGACCCTGGGTGCTGGAGGCCAGCCATTGCTGAGAGCATATGAGTGTGTGTGTGTGTGTGTGTGTGTGTGTGTACGTGTACCCCTGTGTGTGTATGTGAAAAACGACGTGTGTGTATTTGCCTGTCTTTGTCCAGCTCTTGGCAGTAAATGCCTGTTATTCCACCCCTGATATAAATACTGTGGTAAAGGACAGGAACATAAACACTCCCAATCTGCTTCTACTCCAGCATACAGTCAGACCTTGGCTTGCCATAGGATCCAAGATTCGCCCGTTTAGGGCAATAAAGTGCCATTTCAAATGGCACTGAAGGGAACGCTTTCTCCAGCGTTTTAGCTTCAGTTCTCTGAAAAGCCTGCAGCAGCAAAAGCGCTGTCCTGGAGCTAATGGAGTAGAATCCAGTTACACGATATACGGGAAAGTCGTACTCTTACACTCCAGATTCTGTATTTTAGGAAGGTACCACCTGGTCCGGTACTATACTATAAGACACTGAGCGCATTTGTAAATGAGATGTTTGTGTGTGCAGAACCTGTATTAAGGTCAGTGTGTCCTAATGTAACGGTCCTGAAACAGTGATCAGTGGCGAGTGAAATGTCTGCTCAGGGTGTTTTCTTTCTTTCAGCACTGTTTGCTGAGGCTGTTGACCTAAGAGATTTTACACCCTTCATAAAACTGCTTATCTGCCAACTCAAGCCGCACACCCAGTGCTTCATGCCCCTTGACCTGTATGTCTTGTCTAGTTTCAGACGTCCAGTTCGGCAGCCTGGGCTCCAGCATCACACTAACCTGTGGAGGTGCACAACACGGGTACGTATCACACACTGCCGTTGCTACGTGACAGAAGAGCTAAGCAGAGCAGAGCCTTCCAGTAAACACTGATAACAGCATGCTTCGCACCCTTCTGTGGAGGCACTGGCCAAGTGGCTGGAGCTGAGTCACACTGGGTCTATTCACCATTATATGGGGCAAAGGCTCCCCAGACTCTGAAACCGGCCATGCCGGCCTGCGTATGGAAAACCACCTGTTGGACCGAATTGATAGCCTTGGCCAATAAATGGGAGGGCTGAGGGAATTCTCTTTGCCAAAGATATGATTGGAATCACAAACAGATCATTTATAGGTGGCGAAAGTGCTGTTTTGCTTCAGATGCTGCTAATACAGGCCAGGCTTCTTTAAATGGTTGAGTGTGATTGAGAATGATCATGACTGTGAGTTTTGGATGGGCCGGCAGGTCTCCGGTGCACTGGAGGTGGAATGGGAGCTCAGTGCGCTTCAGGCAGATACACACCTCCAATGGCACCCTCGTTCTCTCCAATACCACGCGCTCGAAGGAGGGCAACTACAGCTGTCACAACCAGAGGGGGGTCCTCCTGCAGACCATCAGAATCCGCCTGGGATGTAAGTCAGCTTGTGCTACTACTGCAGAGTACTCCGGTTCCATGAAGAACCACGATTGTAGTAGAGATGCGTGAGAGATTCGTCACACTTATTCATATGTCTGTTAGGAAAAACGATCCTTAAACCTGCATTCAAACTGTCGGATCCAGTCCCGAGCGTTTGTTTTTGTCGATGCGCTCTTGCAGCGTGCCTTCTGGCGTCCTCTCGTCCTTGGTATCAGAAAACGTGACCCATAAGGGCCCATGGTGACATATGTGGCACCGACCCTGACAAAGATATGGAACGTTTCTTGCTGCACTTTGTAGTTTATGAAAAATAAAAACAGCAGAAATCAGTCGAGAGTGTGTAGACGTATACACGTCACGCATGAAGTGAGTCCGCTGCAGCATTTTAAAGGAACTGGAAGCTAAATGATTAGGGAGGCCATTCAGACTTAGGTCAAGGTCAAGGGTTTTATTTGTCATTACATCTGAGTGCGGGTACAGAGTGCAACCAAATTACGTTCCTCCGGAAACAAGATGCAACATGGAGCAGCAATAGAAACATAAAGTGCAAACATTACAATAAATACAGCATCTAATCTAAGTAACTTGGATTATAAACACACTATAAAGTGGCCATTTAATAAAGTCAACTAATCAAACTAAATAAATATCATATTACATAAAGTATACTTCAGTATACTAAACGGAAAGATTGGATTGGATCAGCACCAGACAATACTTGAACAGGATCAGTATGTCCCTATAAAACAGCCCAATTCATTACAAAGTCCATACCATAAGACTTCCTAAATTTGTGAAAAAAAGAAATACATAATTCCACAGAAATTCTTTCTTTGGCTTACGATCCTTGTTCAGTGCTTGCTGTGGTTAGCGGACATTGTCGGCAAGTCCGGAAATGTATTTGTAAAAATGGAAGCACTTCAGCATTGTCCCCTTAAGGGACAATGGCGCTTGTCCCGGAAGGCCACTGGAGACAATACGTGTGTTTGTGTGCTTGTGTGTGTGCGCTTGTGCAGTAGAATTCAGAGCACTTCCTCTCACAGGAAATCACTCCATCACAAATCTCCAGCTTCCTGTTCGGAAGGGCGAGCTTGCCCGTATCCAAATGTACACAAATCCAGCCTTTCATGTTTAACCCTCAGGGTTTGCGAGCAGTGGAAGTGTTGCGCGATGTTCTGGATGGTAGTGTATGATGTAGTGTAGGCTTGTCTTCCCCCCCCCATGTGTAAAGGAATTGTGTCCCGTTTGTGTCTTTCAGACCCTCCCAGTTATCTCAATGTTTCCTGCCGAGTGCCAAATCACTTCACAATCCACTGCTTGTGGACGCAGAGGGTGGTGACACACTTGCCCACCAAGTACATCACAACTTACAGGTTGGACCACATGGCATCACCAATCCACGGGATTGGTGATATTATTTATAAACAAACCAGTAGCTTATTTACTTCAGCTGGTGGTGAATAATCTGAAAACCACCAGAAACACATGATTTGGTTAATGATATTTAATAATGTTTATAAATATTTAATAAATCAACCAAGATTGTATTATTTGAAACATTCATTGCGCTCCCTGGTTGTATGGTTTTTACAAACCAATTGCAACCCATTCAATCAACTATTCAGTCAACCCCTGGCAAAGACAGTGTGCCAGTGCCATCCCTCTGTATGGTATAGTTTGCATCATAGAATAATTTCAGTGAAATTCCATTTTTAGCAATTTATTTTTGATTTTTTTTTTTTATCGAACAAAATACTGATTAAAGCATCATTATGCAAGAATCTGTATTTTTTTACCTGTCAGTTCCCACTACAGTTGTGTCGTAAATGCCAATCCCGCTTTGAGTGGACACTCACTGACAGCTGTTAAAGTTCTGTTAAAATCAGTGGAACATCAGTGTGATTCTGAAGCTTTTAAGGCATGATTTCTGCATAATGTTGCTTTAAGTAAGTAGAAATGGAGAAGCTGAGTTGCTACTGAAGTGAGCTTCACTCCCTTGTTAATTAGGCATCGTCACATGTCACCTTTATTATTTCAAACCATGTAAACATTCATCATTTTAGTTTGTGAATGAAATGCTTTATTAATAATTGTATTATTATAACACTGCTTATCTGATGGAATCTGTGTAATCCTGTCCCCTGTATGCAGTGTAAATAACGAAAAGCCACAGCCCTGTGAGCAGAAAGTTAGTGACGTCAACGAGTGCACCATCAGCAATCCTGAGTTTTGGAAGCCCAAGTATCTGGTGAACATCACAGAAGTCAATCCTCTGGGCTCCAATACCACCATCACCTATATGGATCCTCAAAAGTCATGTAAGCCAGCATGAAAGATTGAAGTATAATCTGTTTACCTGGTGATGTACAGCTTTTTTGACAATATGAACAAAAGCAAGTGTTTCAGCTTCTCTGAAAAGAACCAGATCATTTATGGGGTTTTCTCTGCTGTTAAACGTTTGACAGAAATCAGTCCCGATGTGTGTATTAGGGCCCTAATGAGTATGTAACCCATTTTGTCCTCCGAGTGTCCGAACCGTAAAGGAGAATCTGAACGTGATTTTGAGGACACGATACTCTTCCACAGTTCACTGTTAATTTATAGTAAACATCATGGTTCACTTAACGAGCTGAATATGGACCAGAATACAGCTGTGAGTCTCGTTATTAAATAACACAGTGGAACAAATGGAACTGACGACATTTGCTCGTATAACCGTTAGCTAAGCCAGTGATGGTTACGAGCCACTGGACGCTGTGAAGCTCAGTTGTTTTCCCGGAACATTTGTTCATTAATGGGAGGCTTAAGTTTGTAAGCAACATAATCCACAAACAACACAGAGCTTTACTAACTTTCAGAATTCAGTTTGTGTGCGTGTGCGTGTGTGTGTGTGTGTGTGTGTGTGTGTGTGTGTGTGTGTGTGTGTATGTGTGTGTCTCACGTGTTTGTTTGTGCGAGTGGTGCTTCACCTGTGTTTCTACCACTACTTAGTGAACTAAATAGTCTATATCCCTCAACACTAATGAGGGAATAGGGATCCATTATGGTCAGAACATCAGTTTCAAACACCATAGGCAGTGAGAAAGTCAGTGTTTGGCCCCGCCCTATTTTACTCAACTGTGAGATGCGTGCTGAAGGGACAGTTTTCCTCCTCTCTTTTGTGTCCCTCTTTCCTGACTTTGCCTCTCTGTGTGCAGTAAAGCCTGACGCTCCTGAAGTAGTGACCTATATGGAAGTGTTGGGTCAACCCACTCAGCTGAAGGTGGAGTGGAATGTCCCGAAGTCCTGGCCTGTCCCCCTGACCACATTCCCGCTGAAGTTCGAGCTGCAGTACAGGCCAGTGGGGTCTAATCTCTGGTCCAAGGTCAGTTTCTGTTTATTCACTAGCAGGACTATTGTATTCAAATGGTGTTTAAGGAAAATATACAAATATTAGAGAAACCATTGGGTCCAAAGCTAAAAAAGGAAATCAAAAACAAATAAAATGATGACAGACCTTGAACTGTTACTTTCCTGTTTTCATGAGAAAAGTCCCCTTTTCCAGACCCCTGTAAAATACCGAGCCACAGCAACAAATACAGTAATGAAACTAAAATATATCAACGCTGTCCCACAAACACCTACCATCTCTGTTTTGTCTGTTATTTATATGCAATGTAGTAGTTGTTCTTTATATTGTTTGACAGTTACATAATGAACAGACCAATAAAAAAGGCTCTTGGAATGAAATATTGTTACAGTGAAAGTGTGGGACAAATGGCTTGTCTTCACCCTCCTGCTGTTGGTAGCATTGTATGTAATAGTAGGGGGTCCTAATGGGGTTGGGTAACTGGCACTTGCAAAGTGGTGTGGAAAATTTGGGGTAGAATTTCCAAGAGTTGCACTGAACATTGCTGTGGGGATCGAATTGGATTGCAGCCGTTAGTGAGGACAAGGAGTGGTGTTGGATGATCAGTTCTAGGTCACGTATCACTCCAGCTCCTCACAGAGATACTGGATGGAGCTTTGGTGATTTCAGAGATTCCAGATTTCCACTGCTCCACAGCCCAGTTCTAGGGGTTCTTACACCATTGCTTGGCGTCAGGCGTGGTGACCATAACCTCAAGTGCAGCTGTTTCAGAGCATTCCATTGTATTAGTAATGCTTATCTGTGGAGATTATATAAATCGTGTGCCCAGCTGTGTTTGGGGCTTTTATAAGTCGGAAATGGAAAAATGAATAATATAGGAGGAAAAACTGCAATAAGAAGAGATGTTCTAGATGCTTCTCAGAGATTTAAACAAAAGGAATGTAAAACAGATTATATATTAATAAGATAAAGACGTTCATATTTAATGGAGCTTGAAAAATGCAAAAGGTCATTAAACGAACCCTGTGGGTCACATTTCAGGTCATATATTAATTGTAGTGAAGATAACCTTTATTTAACCTCTAATTAACGACATTTTATTATATGAACTGAAAATAAGGTAAATCTGGTTAATATTTACCAACGTGTGACCAAAATAACTAACTCTGTGTAATACTGGAGTGCTTTCTGACTTTTAAATGTTTGGAATGCAGTTCAATTATAGATGCTGCTGCCTAATCCAGAACCTGGACTGCAGTTTTACACAGTGCCGGTCTGAACGCAGCAGAGTGAAGCACAGCACTGGCTTAGCACACAGCTCGTCTCACTCTTTATCACAGTCGCACACACTGTATTACAACACGTACTTTACTCTGCTGTGACCTCCAAGTCATGTTCCAGCTGCTTTCCCTTACCTTCCCCCATTCGTCTCTTCTTCACTCGTTCGTTGGAGCTCCACACATCTCAGAGCTGTTGATGGTATCTCTCAGCCCCTTTCATCAGAACTCCAGATGTTGACTCTCAGCTGTGTGTGTGTGTTTGTTACCTGAATGTGTTACTTTATTGCCTCTCATACCTAAATTAATGATTATTACATTAATAATTCCTTTTCCCAAAATAAAAGTCACTGTAACATTTCCTTGAATGCAAAAAAAAGGCTGTATAGAAAGTAAATAAATATATAAGCATGCATTTTTATGGTGTAAACATACAGAGGTTGGACAATGAAACTGAAACACCTGTCATTGTAGTGTGGGAGGTTTCATGGCTAAATTGGAGCAGCCTGGTGGCCAATCTTCATTAATTACACATTGGACCAGTAAGAGCAGAGTGTGAAGGTTCAATTAGCAGGTAAGAGCACAGTTCTGCTCAAAATATTGCAATGAACACAACATTATGGGCGACATACCAGAGTTCAAAAGAGGACAAATTGTTGGTGCACGTCTTGCTGGCGCATCTGTGACCAAGACAGCAAGTCTTTGTGATGTATCAAGAGCCACGGTATCCAGGGTAACGTCAGCACCACCAAGAAGGACCAACCACATCCAACAGGATTAACTGTGGACGTAAGAGGAAGCTGTCTGAAAGGGATGTTGGGGTGCTAACCCGGATCGTATCCAAAAAATGTCCTTCCCAAGATGAATTGACGCTGTATTGGTCCCAAAAGGAGTTCCTAATACACCATACTAATACATTATTGTGGTCTTAAACCAGGTGTTTCAGTTTCATTGTCCAACCCCTGTATGTATATATATATATATATATAATTATTTCTGGAATAAAAATGTATATAATAAGAGTTAGAAAATCACACCTGACTACAAATACCTACTGATACGACATTATCATTTATTATTGTTTTTATTATGTCGTACTGTATTTCACTATTTCAGTGTTGATTTTATTCCCAGTAATTCCGGGCCGATTCTATCGATTTGTTCTTGTAATATAAAGAGCAGCTGATGTTTTCAGATGGTGTTCGTGGTTTTACAGCGAGGTACGGTGCTCTGCTGTGGCTTCTGGTTTGAATGATGTGTGATGGTAAGTATAGAAAGATGTGGTTTTGAGGGTTCTTAGGATGGACACACCTTTCTGCTAAATTTGTCAGATTCTTGAGAAAGAAGATCTTGGCAAAGTTCCAAATGTCAGACTGGATCAAAGAGCCACCGTTTTGGCTGGAGACTGGATTGAACAGGTCTGGCTGTTCTCTTTCTGCATATGAGGGCATTTTGCCCTTCTCTTTACGTTGTGCAGTACAGTATCGGACTGGGATGTTGCTTTGATTTGGGTTTCTTTAACATTGGGTTTTGGGGTTACTGCTGGACAGAGTACGATCTCTTTAAAGTGAGAGCAGAGAGATCATGTGGTGGTTCAGCTGTGCTTCAGAGTATTCCTGCTGAAATCGGTGATGGATTACAGCTTCAGTCTGTGGTTTGGAGGGCTCCTATTCCGCTGATCTAAGCAAAGCTTTTCCTTAGCCACACATTTCTAATGGCACTGTTGCATTAAGCACAAGAAAGCCATGATGGCCTTTCACTCCCTTGGATTAAAAGTTAAGACTGTTCACAGCTTGGTTTGAAATTAGATTCGCTGCAGAGCATTTTGCAGCGTCCCATTCAGAGGTTTTGTAATTGTAGTGTAATAATGGGAGGCAGCTTCTACGGTTCAAATATTGATATAATGTGTAAACATGTCATTAATTGAGCTGTTTTTGTTTTTATAGACTTTTATGAAATTACACAACAATTAGCCTTTACGTTTTAAACCCTCTAAAGACTCTCCAAGATCTCTGAAGGTTCCCTGTGGTATCTGGCACTGAGACATTGGCAGCAGATCCTTCTAGTCTTGTAAGTTGTGAGGTGGGGCCTCCATGGATCTCATCAGCGAGCCTTGAGCTCACTAGGGATGGGCGATGAATCGATATTTATATCGGGAAATAAACATCGCGATGTAAGTTGGAGTGATATCGTTTAGAGTTTTTTTTACATTTTTAAATAATGTTCTGGTTCAATCTTGCAGAAACCTTCCTCCAACCCCTGCTGGGAGAAGGATTTCATGGGGTGTCATACATTTTGCACATCATGTATCATATGATGAGATCTGATCTCACCCAGCCCTAGAGCTCACACTTGACCTTTCTTGGTCCTCCCTTGGTACACTTTTGATAGGCACAGGCTACTGCATATGGAACACCATACCGTACCTGCCTGATGTTTTCTAGATGCTCTGATTTTGTCCTCTTGACCAGTGGTCCCCAATCCCTGGTACCGGCAGTTGGCCGCACAATAACCCTCCCCTCCACAGTTGGGTGGTCGAGAAGAGAAGAGTAGAGCTCGGAGTAATACCTCCCCTGGTCGCACAGTGAGATGAAAGTTTGGGGACCACTGCTCCAGACATCACAATTTGATATCCAGTCTAGACGTCACGATCCAACGTCCAGTCATCTAGGTGTCATGATTCCAAATCCAGTTGTCCAGGTGTCACAATTTGACGTCCAGGCATCACAATTCGCCATCCAGTCGTCTAGGCAACATCTAGACATCACAATTGGCCCTTGTCAAAGTGTCTCCCCAGGTAGCAATGAATGTTTTGCTCAAATCTGGCCAACGTGGGATCCATAAGTGCCAAAACGGTCCAGATTTGGCCCAGATGAGTCCGATTATTAAGTTATCCCATCTTGCTTCCAACACATCAACTTCAAGACTATTGACTGGCTGCCTAACAAGTGCATCCCACCCCTTAACAGGTGCTATTGTACAAGACTTCACCTGCAGTGGTTTTAATGTTCTGACTGGAAGATAATAGGTAACACTGTTTTCTGAGTCACATTCGAGACAGTCCACTGAATCATCAGCTGCTGCCCACTTAACCTGTTGGCATTCCAGTTCCCATGCACTACCTAGCACCACCACGCAAAAAATGCCACACACAGGTTGTTGGCAATTTTTTTGGCAAAGCAGTGTTGTGTGGGGAGAAGCAACATAAGGCAAGTAAACAGATAAATGAATGCAGATGTGATGCCCCGAGAAACCCTTTGCATTCCTGTAACCTCATTTCCATGCTGCATCTAAGCTTTCACTCAGACGCCTGTAATCAGGAATCCTGGTTTATGGTACTGAGGGTGGTTCTGTTTCAGCCTCAGCACTACCAAAAGCACGTCATAGTTTCCACTGTTTACCTCGGTGGTGTTTACCCATGTACGATGCGTTCTGTCACCCATGGCACAATCATCTTTTTATTGATTTGGAAAGCTATCCACCATGTAATGCGCAGCAATGACAGCGAGTTTACAGTGAGAATGCTTGTAAACCTGACCGCCTGTTTGTTTGGAGCTAATGGTTTTGGCCGGCATTGTTCAACGGCAATCTTGTTCTGGGACTCTGCCTTCTCTGCTGAATGAACATGATCACAGCGGCCGTTTAGCCTCGCTTCTCTGTGCTGATTGGAGTGAGTTGGTCTTGTTGGAATGCTGGTTAGAAGCTCCTGTGTTTGCTTGTGTTCTTCAAGCCAGACAGGCCTTGATTACGTGGCTCGATTATTCATTATTTAAGCTGCTATTATTGCCAGATTAAACTCATTTTAATATCATATGTGTTTGATCATTTCCATATTAATGGTGGATATTTTCCATTATCCTCCGGAATTACTCGGAATAACATTCAATGGAAGTCAGTGTAAATAGATTTTTAGTCGTCAAAAAGTTACACAAATAGTTGCACCCAGAAGGAAGTGTTGGACTGCAGTGCTATTCAAGAACCTTTAAAGGTTACCTGGAACATTAAATGATAAAAATGACTTGTATGTGTAAAATTTATTGACCTACTCATACAGAAGTGGTCTCTCAGGACGGCGTCGGGTTTAACGCAACATGCCAGATGTCTCTGCATGGAGGTGTAGAGGTTCCTAATGGTGTCCTGTGATGATCCATCCCATGCAGCTTGAATGTTCTCACTCAGTTCTGCAGATGGTGCGGTAGGGGTGGAGTGATAGAGCGTCCAATAGCCTCCCACACATTTTCAATCAGGGATAGGTCTGCTGATGCGAGTGACCATAGCATAGTATCTGTGTCTTCAAGGTGAGCTCTTGTGATGGCCGCAGTATGCAGGCAAGCATTGTCCGGTTGGAAATTGACCTGCCTATTCCAGGTTTCACTGATTCTGATTTTGATGTCATACAAAATATATTCTCACATAACAAAATATAAAAGGGTACAGGACAGACCTTTTCTAGTCCAATTAAAACCCCTGGTTGTCCGTCAGGGCTGGCTGTTACCAATATGTTCCCGTGATTCCATGATATGTTGCTTGTGTTTCCTGTGACAAATCATAAAATCAGAGCAGAGGGTAAATAATACTGTCACGCTTGGTGTGAAAGGCTTCAGAATGTACACCTGTTTGAAACGTTTCTTTAAAAGGAGGAGTGGAACACTCTGCTCGCCCTGCATTTAATGCAACATTGCCTTCAGGAAAAAAAGATTTGATCATAATCTCAAAGTCAAACCTGCCTTTCCTCCCTTTTTCACTTCACTCCAAAGGAACAGTGGAGGCACTACCGGAACCTTTTTGAAGCGATCTTTTCTTTATATAGCCGTGGAGTTTAAAGTAGCCGGATAAACACACAAGTGCGGAACTAAATCAAGCAGAGATCTTCTAAATCGGTCAAGTCAAACATTCACCTTCGTTTTAAAGCACTGAACAAGCAGTAGCTTTGATTTTCAGCTACTTTTTTGCCCCAAAGAACCTTGAGCCCATTTTTATGAACAGCTCTGAGAACTAAACACATTCAATATGGTTCCACTTAGGACAGATCACTGGGACGGTGTTTGGAGTCTTCAGAGCTAGTGGGGCCGTGCTGTTGACACTGCAACTGAAGGACGCTCCACTTCCCTCGTCAAATATGAGACGCAGTGGTGTTTATACTCCGCTGGTTTTTTTTTTTACAGAGAAAGGACAGGATAAGTACACACATCTGGTACGGATGTCTTGTTTGCGTTGTCACAGGGACCTCCTGCCTGTAAACATCATGCCTGTTGCCTCGCTGGCTGCCAGGCAGGTAGGACTTGGGGCAGGCTGAACTCCATTACCGCTCTCAGTGCAACTCGGTAAACTCCATCTCCGAGCTAATAGGGAACCTAGATGGTGTATCACAAACATGGAACGGCACTGCCTGTCCCTCAACTAGCCTGTCATTATGTGTGTTTGTTCTCCACAGATGCCTGGATTAGTGTCATGCCCTGGTGGTCTAATAGTCATTGGGATCCTCACTCTGTTTTTTGTCCACATCAACTCGGAGATATGGAGCAATGAAGGTAAGCGACGTCATCGATTGCATTCCTTTCTATTTAATGTAACTTAATTACTGCTTTTTGAAAGGTTCTAATTCTTGTGTGTGCATCTAATCTGTGTTTGTTTTTTGTGTTTGCATTTTATTACACATTTTTTCAGTTCAAAACAAAACCCCAAACGATATTTTTACGCAAAGTAATATGAGCAGGGTGGGTGGTCACTTAAGGTCCTGTTCGAACTATACAAACACACTGCCAACCCACAGGAACAAATACACAGGGACGACAGGACATCATAGAGTGTGTTCAAAGTGTGTGTAATTTCAGGCTGGATTGGTTAAATCTTATTTAATCCAGGATTTTCTTCTGATATCAGCTCCGTAGCGAAACCCCCTGATGCTGGTTACAGTTACAGTGACATGCACATTTCTGTTATTGCAGTTATGAGTAAATGAGGCATAAAGTAATGTTCAGTTTGTCGCACATTTTTGAGTGGAGCACCATGAAAATAAAAGATTTGAGCGTTCACGTAACCCTTACCAAGGTATCAGGCTTTTATTTATTTATTTTTTTGCCATTTTCCAATTTTACACCCCAACCAATTTAGACATGCCAATTAGCCATCCCCTTAAATTGGCTCCCACATTACGTGCCCTGTCCTCAGCGCCAGGGGGGAGAGATTGTCCACGTTTCTTCCGAGTCATGTGACGATAGCCTAAAGCCTCTTTTCGAACTGCCGCCATTTGCATCGTTGCCGGGCAGCCATCGCACTTGGAGGAGAACGCCGGATCCCCGGATCTGACGCAGTGGTTGGCAGACGCCTGTGCCGACCAGCACCACACTTATATGATGTGGGAAGAGTGCCATCTATCCACCCCCCGAGGGAGAGCAAGCCAAATTCTCTCCCTCTGGACCCCTGCTTCCTCAGTCCATAAAGTAATGGGAGCACCCACACTCCACTCATCGCAACCCAGGATATCATCAAAAGGGTGGAACATTCAGGCTACAACCCAGAGCTAACCACCGTACATTGTAGTGACACTTAAACTGACCGTTACACCTGAAAGATCAAAAAATGTTTAGAGAGAATCACATGTAGAAGCCGCCATTCACCAAATGACTGCAAAAGACCGCAGTGAATATTTGCGCTGGAGAGACTCTGCAGTGGTGGTGCACTATTCTACACCTGTTCAGTCACTGTGGTCCTGCTTCTGTTGGAGTAGCTGTCTCTACTGTCCAGGAAAGGATTTCTACTAGATTATGGAGCTTTGCTGTGAGGATTTCATTCGATTAAGCCACAAGAACATTCAGTAATTGTATTCAGTGACGAGCATTAGTGAGATCAGGATGTTGGATGATCATCACCCCACCTCATCCCCAACTCATTATAAAAGTATTGGGTGGGGCACCATCATTCCAGAGAACACAGTTCCACTCCTCCACAGCTCCATGCTGAGAGCTTTATACTCCTCTAGTCCACACCTGGGACCTGGCATGGTGCCTATAAGTTCATGTTTATCTCCTCCAGAGAGTTCTATTGGCAGGACTTCTATCACTGTTTAAAGTACAAGGTCCTTGAAGAACCTTTGGAGGTTATTCAGTTTGAAACTGTGGAGGAACCTCATAAGGTGCTTCAAGGAGCCTTCAATAAAAGGGCAAGGTTCTTTGAGGTTCTTGAAGGTTCTCCATAGTTTTTCCATAGTTGCTGTTATTTGGGTTTGCCTGGAGCGCCTGGAAGTCCTCAGGATTAATTTTCCGCCCAGCTTTTATCACTCTCAATGAAATGATAACAGCAGAGAAGCAGCCTGCAAATTTACAGCCTTAAAAATTTTGTTGAAACCAGAACCAGAGAGCCGGTTGTGTTCCATCCCGTAGAAACAATAAACACCTGTATTGTGAATCTCAAGCCGAGCGCAGTCCCCCATGTGTTGTATGTATGCTCATACAATTAATACAAGCTGTGCACGTACAGCTCCGTGTGTGTGTGTGTGTGTGTGTGTGTGTGTGTGTGTGTGTG
>JAVGWO010000097.1:0-20507 GCA_034509495.1 Acestrorhynchus altus | reverse complement strand
GTCAGTATGAATAATAGTAAAACATACTACTACTACTAATAATAATATAATAATAATAATAATAGTAATAATAGTTGTTGTTCAAAAAATATATAAATGTAAGTCACTTGGGATAATAGTGCCAACCAATCCTTCAGCATTTCTAAGCTCATTGAGGCCAACTGCAACAGTATGGGACCAGAAGCCATATTATGTGTAATTTATGTACATGCAGCGTTTTTGACTTTGTTCCTGGTATTTTTAATCAGCCTATATGTACACAGATGCTCTTCAGAATGCTGTAGATACAGAAATGTGAAGAAGTTGGGCAGCAGTTGAAGATGACCCATACTGTATGGACCTGTTCAAACTGTAGCGCCCCCCATTGGTGTGTTAACACCAAATTTGGTATGCTGTCTCTTGAAAGTGTTCCCAGTTGGATAAAGTGTGGCATTATGGAGTTATTAGTCAATAAATCTTTGATGCTCTGCCCAGGTTAATTGATTGACAATTTGTAGATACATTTTTCAAAAATTACACCTTTCTTTGATAATTATTTTCTTATTTTTTTAGACTAGATCATCTCAAATCTGAACTAGTACTACAAGTAGTCTTTTTCAAACAATGTGAATTTGTTCAGTGTAGCATTTGGTAATTCATGACTTAGTTTAGTTACAGGCTGCAGATCCAGGGGTATATGGACTGTTATTTATGGTAAACTGGGATGTTGGTGCTGCCGTCTGACTCCTTCTCGTGATCACTCTGGTTTGTGATGGTATAGATGGTTAGTCACCAATGTTTCAGGATGCTCCATGTTTATGTTCTTCTGGTTCTCTCCTTAGTTCAGCTGTTATATTCAGATCTGCCGGAGTCACTCGCCGCACTCTGCTAATGTTTACATTCTCTGTTCTCTTTTTAAACATCAAACTAATTAATCTCTGTATCTTTAAAGAGTTCAAGTCAAGTCAAATCAAGTCAAGTCAAGGCTTTTTATTGTCATTGCATCTGAGTACAGGTACACGGTGTAACTTGTTCCTCCGGAACCAAGGTGCGACATGGAGCAGCAAGAACAATAGGACGACAAAGTGCAAACACTACAATAAATACAATAAATACAGTAAAACAAGAGACAGTTTCACAGACAGGACAGGACAGTGCAATACCGGTGGTGAGGATAAGGTGCAGAGATATGTAACATACTGGAACATTTTAGATGTGCATGATAACAGCAGTTACTGAGGTAGAAAGTTTATAGTTCTGAGTTCTGAATGAGCAGCAAATATTGCTGATAAGGATGGGGATGACCCAGTGGGATGGGGATGACCCAGTTAACGATGACCCACTGGCCTGAACTAATTAGGTCCTAACCTCAAGCTCTTCTGCCCCATCTGAGAAGGACCCCAAGCCTCCCTGATACATGTCTACATTGTCTTTACATCTTCCGGCTCCTGGACCTGGACTAGTGCACACAGTGCAATGAAATTGCGTTCCTCCGGAACCAAGGTGCAACATGGAGCAGCAATACAATTGGACGACATAAAGTGCAAACAGTACAATAAATACAATAAATACAGTGAACAAGAGACAGTTCAACAGACAGGACAGGACAGTACAATACCGAGTGGTACAAAGAAGTGAGATGAATGGTGGGAATAAGGTGCAAGAGATATGTAACATACTGTACATCTAGATGTGCATGATAACAGCAGTTACTGAGGTAGAAGTGTAGTTCCTGGTGCGCAGCAAATATTGCTGATAGGATGGGGATGATCCAGTCTCTGTGTGCCGAGTGTGTGTGTGTGTGTGTGTGTGTGTGTGTGTGTGTGTGTGTGTGTGTGTGTGTGTGTGTGTGTGTGTGTGTGTGTGTGTGTGTGTGTAGAGTGCTGGGTGGTTTTCAGTCCAGTGTTTTGTGTTGGTGTGGTTTATGTGGTGTGAAGAATGGTGTGAGGTTCAGTTTCAGCTCTGTCTCAGTGAGTTGAGGAGTCTGACTGCCTGGTGAACAAAGCTATTGCAGAGTCTGGTGGTGGAGGCTCGGATGCTCCGGTATCGTCTGCCGGACGGCATCAGAGTGAAGAGACTGTGTGAGGGGTGGGTTGGGTCATCCACAATGCTGGTGGCTTTGCGGAGGCAGCGAGAGGTGTAGGTGTCACTGATGGAGGGGAGAGGGACGATGATCTTTTCTGCTGTCCTCACTATCCGCTGTAGGGTCTTGCGATCCGTGATGGTGCAGTTCCCAAACCAGACGGTAATGCAGGTGCTCAAGATGCTCTCTATCGTCCCTCTGTAGAACATGGTGAGGATGGGTGGTGGAAGGTGAGCTCTCTTCAGTCTCCGCAGAAAGTAGAGGCGCTGCTGGGCTTTCTTTGTTATGGAGCGGGTATTGAGGGACCAGGTGAGGTTCTCTGCTATGTGAACACCGAGGAACTTTGTGTTCCTCACAATCTCCACTGCAGAGCCGTTAATGTTCAGTGGTAGGTGATGATTTCCTGGTGCTCTTCTGAAGTCAACAACCATCTCTTTGGTTTTGTCAACGTTTAGGGATAGGTTGTTGGTTCCGCACCAGTCTGTTAGCCACTGCACCTCCTCTCTGTATGCTGACTCGTCGTTCTTGCTGATGAGGCCAACGACAGTTGTGTCATCAGCGAACTTGATGAAGTGATTTGAGCTGTGCTTTGCAGTACAGTCATGAGTCAGCAGAGTGAAGAGCAGTGGACTGAGCACACAGCCCTGGGGGGCACCAGTGCTCAGTATGGTGGTCCTGGAGGTGTTGTTACCAATCCTGACTGACTGAGGTCTCTCAGTCAAGAAATCCAGGACCCAATTGCAGAGGGAGGAGTTCAGGCCCAGCAAGCTCAGTTTCCCGATCAGGTGCTGAGGGATGATGGTGTTGAATGCTGAACTGAAGTCGATGAACAGCATTCGGACGTAGCAGTCTTTCTTGTCCAGGTGGGTGAGAGCCAGGTGGAGTGCAGTTGAGATGGCATCGTCTGTTGATCGATTTGGACGATACGCAAACTGCAGTGGGTCCAGTGAGGAGGGGAGCTGGTTCTTGATGTGCCTCATGACCAGCCTCTCGAAGCACTTCATGATGATGGGAGTAAGTGCAACGGGACGGTAGTCATTGAGGCAGGACACTTGAGACTTCTTTGGCACAGGAACGATGGTGACCAGCTGCTCACGCACCATCACCAACTGTGTAGAAATCTATGGTTAATATTCTGTCCAACAGAGCACTAACATTACTTCAGTCCCCGAGTATTAGAACAGAGGTGTGGGGGTCCAGTGTCCCCTAACTGTGTATAAGTACTTTGACCAGAGGAGGACTGTCCTCCCCCTTGTAAGCCTGGTGCCTCCTGAGGTTGCAGAGTTTTTTCTGCACTGTCGCCCTTTGGTTTGCTCATTAGGGGATCTATCTCTCATCCTTTGTTCCTGTGTTGTTCACCTTTTTTATTTCTTGATTTCTTTGAAGCTGCTCTTCAGCTGCACAATTTCAGTTGTGAAGTGTGCTATACAAAATAAATTTTGATTTGATTAGAAATATGGTAACAAAATAAAGTTAATTAATTAAAAAAATGATGATGCACTAGAACTGCATGTTTATCACATAAACAGTATGAAAGATATGCTCATATATCTCAGTTTTAAAATTTCATTGTGCTAATTGGTCAATTCTAAATTTTTCAAATACCTGCTGAAATCTGATTGCAATGATAGAAATGGTAAAAACTCGAGCTGTACCAAGAGCCCTTTGAGCATCGAGTACAGCTCAGCTTCACCCACCGTCCCTCAAGATGCAGGAAGGCAAGCATCCAAGACTCTTTTCTGTTCTGACACCAAAACAGTGGAATGAACTTCCCCTGGGGATCCAAACACAGTCAGAAGACCATCTGTTTCAGGAGTATTTAACTCCATAAAGATTTGTTCTGAATCTTGTTGGTCAAACAATCTAACATTTGTTTTTGGACCTAAACATCAGGAAACTCAGGATTCTCCTCGTCTACTAGCTAAGGATATCTGAGTGAACAGCAAAGCACTTTTGTAAGTCATTCTGGAGAAGGGCGTCTACTAAATGCCTTAAATATAAATGTAAATGACTGGCTGATAGTAGCCATCATTTTTGAATAGACATCAGATTAATAGATACCAGTCCAGAACAGCATATAGTAGCAACATTACAATTTTCATTTCAGCTTTTTGATGGTGCTTTTGCTTGTAATAGAGCCACCAAACTTTTTGGCATGACCTAGATACTAAACAGTGTAGAAGTTTTAATACTGATTTATAATTTAGGCAAACCTGAATTTAAATATTGTAAAATGTAAGATTCTGCATTTCATAAGCTACAAATCATTTTGATCAACAGTAACAACAAAAAGCATGAAATGTGTCACTTTACATGTAATGAATGTAAGACCTGACGAACCTTTTGTATGAACTCAATTATGGACACAAATGAGCCTTTTCACGATATTCTAATTTTCTGAGATGGACTTGTAGACCTGAGCTTGAGTGCATAAGTAGTGCGAGGGACTACTATCTGATGACCTATTTAGTTTAATGTCCATATGACTCAAGGTTTGGTCTGTGGACTCCTTTGTAAGGAAGAAAAAGAATAATAACACAGGTTAAATAAGCTTGTGGTCCTGATGTTCCCCAGTTAATAAAGAAAAAGAAGGAGAGAATAAAGAAAGCTTAATCTGGAACTTCAACACTGAAACACATCTGAAATAAGAAAATGTGGCGTTCAGAGCTGATAAGAACACACAGGTTAGGCATAACAGTTCTGACGTCAGGTTGAGTTGAAAGTCGGTATTTCAGTTTAAAAGAGAATCAAGGACGTTCATGACAGTGGAACAGAAAGGGCTAAGAGTGTCTATGGGGTAAGATGTGCACTCCTCGTACTGGGTACTGCAAAATGAGCACTCCACAGAGAGATATAATTCTTCATCATGTTTCTCTGTTTGGAGCCATGCAGAACCATAACCAGATATATCAGACAGCAAGCATGGACTGACCTGATCTGAAGACAGGATGATGATATGAACTGGAATTGATTGGGAGAATTTGAGATCATCTTTAAGCTTTAAGGACGGATCAGTGGCATTGACCTTCAGAAAGGAGGTGTAGCCATGAAGACTTGTTTCTTCTTCAGCTGCTCTAAAGACATTAATATCTAGAGCATTAATATCTACATGAGATATGCACTGCAAAATAAAAAAATATCAGAACACACAGGAGGTTTGATTTCAACTATGCATAAAACATGAGCTCCATGCAGCGCTGAATGCCTTTACACAACCAGTCATTAGTGAAGAACCTACCTTCCCATGCTGAGCATCTGAAAATGTAAACTCTAAATGTATATGGAGGACTTCACTGCTCACTGAATGTCACCAATAGTGGCTGTTATGGACATGCAGATTATATTTACAGATTACAGCATTTAGCTGAGGTGCAGGAAATGGACATTATTAATGAATATGTGTGTGTGTGTGTGTGTGTGTGTGTGTGTGTGTGTGTGTGTGTGTGTGTGTGTGTGTGTTTATTTTATGATGAATATCAACATTGTTACACTCAATCACCTGACGAGTTATGTGACTTATTGCCAAGGTTTGCCTTTAGCACTATGAAATATACCACTCTATTCCATTGTTAGATTTGTCTCATTTATGTCCTGCTTTCTATTTGTCCAACTTCAAACTCAGCTTGACTTTCTGGCAATGAGGGTGTCCATGTTTCCTTGAAGGTAACCAGTATTACAGAAGAAAACTTAAAAGCCCCACAACCCTTTTTAAGCAACCACTCTTCTAATCAGCAGGACAGAGTAAGATTAGCTGTCTCATCCTCATGAATCTTTTCACCTGAGGCATGAGATAATATATGTGCAGATATGGCCATGTGTTAGAGACATATTAAATGATTTCAAACTTATGAACAGTAGTAGTTGTGGAATTTTGAATCACCACTGTGTCTCAGTATAAACAGGGCGTTACAGTAGTTTAAAGAGGTCCATCTGCAGCCGATAGCAGGACAGCATATAGGTCACTTTCACCAGGCCTATACTTACTGACTCACTTGTCTCATGTTAACTTGCTATAAATTGGGGAGTGCGATAACAAAGAGCTGAAGGAAAACTCCGGCTGTATGATTCCCGCTCAGGGCAAGGCTGTGGTTTTATTCAGCCTGTAACTCTCTCCCTCTGCTCTATCAATCCCCCTCCAGTGGCCTTCGGTTCTTCATGTATATTCTGGGAATTCCTGACATCTTAGCAATTTTCCTGATGGACCGAGGCAGAAGCATTTGATTGATCAATAATTTCAGTAAAGGGAAAATATCAGGGATATTAAGGGAGGTGTTTAGAGTCACCAACTTTAGACACCAACTAGCAACACCTTATCTATCTATCTATCTATCTATCTATCTATCTATCTATCTATCTATCTATCTATCTATCTATCTATCTATCTATCTCTCTCTCTCTCTCTCTCTCTCTCTCTCTCTCTCTCTCTCTCTCTCTCTCTCTCTCTCTCTATCTATCTCTCTGTTTCTGCTGTCTGCACTAATGCTGCTGTGATTTACTCTTGTTTTCTGTTCAGTTTATGATTTGTTTTTATTGTGTTTACTCTCTGCTCATCTTTTGCTGTTTCATGTTAAAATCAGGAGTAGCTATATTTCAAAACACAGCAGCCAAGGAGACAGGGCACATTTACAAGCTGAAACATTTATCAAGGTCCACGTTTAAACCAGAACAGCCATAAACTCAGAGACAAATAGGACGGGGAGCAAATGTAAGAACAAACCAACTTGGGCTGAAGTTCAAAACCGAGACAGAGTGTAGAACACTGAGGACCGCTCTCAACACTGATCAACACATTCATTTACAAACCATATCACACAGAGCAGGATTCCATGATTGAATATCATATGTGTGCCTACAGTATTTTAACAGCCTCGGTTGTTGAACAGGCATCCAAAACGTTTTCACTGCACTTTTTCCACATTTTGTTATGTGCAGTCATTTTTCCCTCCACCCTGACTAATCTTCCAGCTAATGCAGAAAAACAGTAAGGGGGTAACATGAGGGCCACCACCAGTACCAACAATAGCAGTTTTCTTTCTGGATGCTAAAATATTTATGCAGTTAAGTAATGACATAATACAATATGACATTTTACATTTTCTTGCATATTCGATTAACCTACTGGACTGCACTTACCATTCAAGAATATATTTTTATATTGAATTTTGACCTGCTGCCACATTCTTTTCACTCCACTCATGTTGCTTCTAAATGAGAATGTTAATAATTATTAATATTAATTTAACAATTTTGAAATGACTATGAATTAAATAATATGCTTACACATTTAATCTGGTAAATTCATTTAATTGGACATGATTTGGAAAGCCATCTGAAGATTCCCATAGAGCATATGGATGATCCAGAAGAGGATTGGGAGAATATGATTTGGTCAGATGAAACCAAAATTCCAAAACTTTTTGGTATAAACTCAACTTGCCATGTTTGGAGGAAAATTACTGTGAAGCATGCGGGGGAATCATCATGCTTTGGGGCTGTTTTACTGTAAAAGGGACAGGACAACTGATCTGTGTTAAGGGAAGAATGAACAGGGCCCTGTATTATGAAATTTTAAGCTAAAACCTCTTTCCATCAGTGAGAGCTTTGAACGTGGAACTTGGCTGGATCTTCCAGCATGACAATGATCCCAAACACACTGCTTGAGTAACAAAGGAGTGGCCTAGCCAGTCTATGGATCTCAACTCCATAGAAAATGAATTATATATATAATGAATTATATATATTTATTATATAGGACTCAGACCAACTCCATAAAATATTATATATATATATATATGCATTGTTTGCACCATGATCAGCCAGTCACCATAGCAACTAGGACAGCTAACATTCCTGAGGAGCTATGGAGAAGGACACACAGAGGATGCAGACATGGAATGAAACAGCACACAGGAAAGACAAGGGTGAGATGATGGAGGCCTTTGGAGAAGAAGGCATACAAGCCCTGTCTCTCATGGGCAATGTGAGATTGCTGGCTAAAAAGATGAGCAAGCTAACAGGATTAGTCTGGAGTCCGAGGGTGTATTGAGAGTGTAATTTAATGTGCTTCTCCGAGACACGGCTACACCATCATACTCCCGGTGACAAAATTTCCATCACTGGCTTTCAGACTGTTCGGGCTGACTGGAGATATACTTAGAGTGGTAAGCGCAGAGGAGGGGGACTCGCTATGTTGCTTAATAAATGCTAATGTTACCCTGCTCATATTAACAGCAAAGAAAGTTACCTGGACATTGAACTGTCTGGCCCTGTACGCCCCCCTCTGCCAACCCAATGTCAACGTGTGATGTCTTTCATTCAACTGTAGCACGTCTGTGACCACAGTGACAGTGAGACAGTGAGGTCATCTGAGGAGTCTTATGAAGCACTGCAGGACTGCACTCTGTGATCTGCATAGAAATTATGCAGACTACATTAATGTCGGTTTGGACTTCACTGTCCCAAACCAAAACACAAGCCATGGGTAACAAAGGACATTAAAGCACTCCTTTCAGAGCTGGAGACAAGGAGGGGATGAGAACTATCCAAAGGGAGCTAAAGACATTTATCAGGGAAGCTAAGGACAAATACATGAGGAATCTGGAGTGGAAACTCCAGCAAAACAGCATGTGGGATGTTTGGAGTGGAATGAAGACCATCACCAGTTTCAGATTCAGCAACAACAGTGTGGACAGGGCAAAATAACTTAATCTGTTCTTTAACAGCAGTTAAAGACACTGCAGGCTCTGTCTTCCCTCATCCTGACTCTGCAGCTGGCCTTCAACAGTCCACTCCACTCCCCCTCACTCCCCTCCAATACTCATCCCACCAAAGTGCATTACAGAGCACCACAGGAGATCATTCCTACCTGTGGCCATTACACTCTTTAACACCTCTCAATGGGTGACCACTATGGACCACAATGGTTCACTTGTGCAATTTGTTCATTTTACTTATCTGTGCAATAACTCTAGATGTACGTATTTATTTATTTATTTATGTACATATTTATTAATTTTTATTTTTATTTTTTATTACTATTCTATTCTATTTGTATATTTTATACAGATGAGTGCAGTTATAATGATTCCCTCTTGGATTAAAATAATAATAATAATAATAATAATAATAATAATAACAACAACAACAACAACAACAACAATATTATTATTATTATTATTATTTTATTATTAATTATTATTATTATTATTATTATCCTACATTTTTCAAGATATCAACACCGTTCTGACTCTGACACATCCATGCTGATCAATAGTTTTCACAGTAAAAGTGGCCAATGTATTGATGTGTCAGGAAACATCACATTTTTTTAGCTATAACCACCAAACATGACAGATCTGTATCCAAAAGCATTAGATGAGCTTTTACCCCAAATATCTTTTCAGCCATTATTCTGGGCAATTGACGTGACTGTGACCAATAAACATACCTTATCTTTAGAAAACAGACACTGTATTTTATTGGTCTTTCGTTTTGATTTTCAGACTAGTGGTTAGAGATTGGACCAGCATTGCAGTTTTTAGTTTCCAGATAGTTTGCCACAGCACTGATGCAGATTAAATAGTCTTTAGTTTACAACCTTTTGTCAGTTTAATTTACAACAGAGCTCTGTTGAGGTGATAAACTAGCAAAGAGTCAAGTCTCCAATGATTCCCCCTGGGAGGATTTGGACATGGGAGTTCTGAGCCCTGGCTTTGATTTGAATTTTTAATCTCCTCACACTTGATTTGCAGCAATTAGACTGTAGGGCCACCCTAGAGCTGTGAAATTACACAACATAACACAGTTCTGAGTAAATGTACCTTCACATTTTTCTGACACTGAACAGTGTTACACACACACACACACATGCAGGTAGTTTATCTCAAGCCAGGCTGAGCTTAATATCAAGAGATGGAAAACACTTTGAGCTCCCTGAAGCCGAAGGCGGTGCTCCTGCTGAAGCCATGCTACTCTGCTTTGCTTAAAGATGTTGTGATACATCAGAAGAAGCTGTGTCCCAGGTGCAGACACACACAGAATTTCCCCACTGCAGGACTAACAAAAGTTTATCTTAGGTTAACTTCCAGAAGCTGGTATTAAAGATCAGTAACAGTGTAGTTACTGAAACTGTATCAGAAACACAGTCCAGTAGCCGGTATTAAAGATCAGTAACAGTGTAGTTACTGAAACTGTATCAGAAACACAGTCCGGTAGCCGGTATTAAAGATCAGTAACAGTGTAGTTACTGAAACTGTATCAGAAACACAGTCCGGTAGCCGGTATTAAAGATCAGCAGTGTAGTTACTGAAACTGTATCAGAAACACAGTCCGGTAGCCGGTATTAAAGATCAGCAGCAGTGTAGTTACTGAAACTGTATCAGAAACACAGTCCGGTAGCCGGTATTAAAGATCAGCAGTGTAGTTACTGAAACTGTATCAGAAACACAGTCCGGTAACCGGTATTAAAGATCAGCAGCAGTGTTCGGTGTTTTTGATGATGTTTCACTTTGCATGTAATGGCTGGTGCTAGTGCTGCAGTAGTAGTGTTGGACCAGGTCCTTAGTCAACATGTGAACACTTACTAGTAATTTTGGACAAAATCTGTAGCTAGCACAATAGCTATGTGAGAGGCCATTGGTTCACTAAGCAGTGCATCTATGCTAACTAACTCCAGTAAAGTGTTCTTTTGTTAAATGACTTGCTCATGAATACATAACGCTGACCAATTCCTCATGAAGGAATGCAGAGAAAGGAGGGAGGGCTAAGAGGTGTTTATAGGCGTTGTTATGTTTCTTACAGTGCTGTAAAACAAATTGCTATTGAAGTGATCTCTCTTACATTAATTCAGTTTATTTCTACACCCGCTGCAGAAAATGTAATACTGATTATGACTCATGTACCACACAGTGGCACCCTGTTGACCACCAAGTGTTCTTGCCACTGAATTTTTCAGGATAAGCACATTCTCTAAGTGTTAATGGTAAACGAGTTACAGTCTGTTTCCTTTCAGTCAAAGGTCAATCAAATGTTGCCTGGTAAAGCATCTGTTTTCTGACTGCATGCATCTGGACAATCAACAGACTGGAAAAGAAGACAAAGAAAAATGCAGCATCTCAATTTTTAATTTCAGATACTCATATTTTCCAGCCATTGACACGAGCTGAGTCGCTCTTCAGAAATGCTAGCTGTGAAATGAACCCTGCCATGTGTTAATTAACGGAAGAAACTGCATCAAAAGCCAGACCAGTTGATTAACTGATAATTTGTTCAAGCGCAATCTAGCAGTGAGCCACAGAAAAACAAAACTGCCTGTTGAGTAATTACACAGTTCTTCCAATTTCTGCTCAATCTTTAACACCTGAACCTCCTACCAGAGCTGGTGGCAAAAAAATGTAACAGGTCAAGTAATTAGCGTTTACAATTCACCACTGCCCTGTGGTGAGAGGAAATGAAGGAGAAGGTCGTCCAAATTAACCAGAGGCAGTACTGGTCAGCTTCATTACTGTAAAAAGCTGCAGCAGGCAGATCTTCTTAAAGTGGCCCTGGAATGGAAAATGAATAAAGGGTTTAAAATGTGGAAGTGAAAATCTGAACCAGAACCAGAACACAGCTGGAAAACAGGCCAATTCTAAAACCCCAAAACTGTTACAGCAGCACTTTTCACTGACCTTCTGGGAATAATAGGGCCCTCTGATTCCCAAGACACAGAGAACACAGACGGAATCATGAAACCGATGCATAAAAACTGGATTTCAGGTTTTAAGATGGAAATCTGAAGAAATGAGCTTTATTTCACAGGCTATCAGTTTCACTCCTGTGCCATACATCAGCGTGGGAAAATGCTGAGCACACAGCTTCACACTACATGCTTTGACATCTGCTAAATTCAGAACACAACAGAACCAAAGATTTAATGAAGCAGGGTGACAAAGCTGCGAAAGCAAACTTCAGATGTATACGCATGCATATATTTCTACAATTTTATACATAATAATATTTAGTTCATAAAAATACATTTTGGAATATACAGAAAAAGTGTAAAAAATAAAAATCTGGATGGAAATAAAAATAAATTAGATAAAAAACAAAAGACTAGGATAGGAAAGGATAGGAAATAAAACAATTTGGAACTAAATAATATATATTTTTAATATACAGTTTTAGAAGCATGGTTTAGAGTTCAACCTCAATACTAAGCTGGCACTCAGTGGAAGCCCTCCATCCTCCTTGGCCTGCAGTGCTGGGGGAACTCCAGTTACCACAGAAACATGTACTCAAAAGATTTCCCATTTATTGGTCAGGATAGCACAGTATATTTAGGAGACAGAAGGCATACATCATTGTCATTGCATGATCATATGATTGGTCAAAGAGAAGAGGAGAAACCTGAGTGGTTGAACAGCTGTGGTCATATGTTGGTGAGGTCCAGAGATGGTTACAGTGACCTTAGGCATAGAGTCTAAACAGGTGATAAGTTGGAGACTCATTAATCAGCTACTGCCATCAGTAAGAGTTAAGGACCAGGCCTGTGGAGCAGATCTGCAGCTCACGAGTCAACCAGGCCTGATCTCAATATCACAAGAATAGAGGAGGATGCATAATCTACAACCTAGTTGTCAGCTAGGCCTGAACCCATTCCCCCCTGAACCCTGAAGCCCACTAAGGCATTTAGGCCTCATAAATAATGGACACAGGCATGTACCTTATGTCCTAATCTTATGGTAGAAAACCAGAAAGTAACAGGGTTGTAAAATCACATACTTAATACTTATACACCACCAACCAACTAACTACCTAACTTATTACAATAAATTAAATATAATAATAATAATAATAATAATAATAATAATAATAATAATGACAATAACAATAATGATAATAATAATAAATATATAATAATAATAATAATAATAATAATAATAATAATTATTATTATTATTGTTATTGTTGTTATTATTATTATTATTATTATTATTATTATTATTGTTATTATTATTATTATTCTGTCCTGGGTTCAGGGTTAGTTGAATGTTTTAAAACTTTCAGTTTTGCTTAGTTTAGCAAGAGACATTTTTACAGACACTTTGAGAAGGCATAAAATAAGCATTTATATGGAGTTCCTCTTCATGGTTTCCCGCAGGCAAAGCATGACACTGGGTGGCCTAATCGAGCTTCGTCGGGGATTACAGATTAAATGGTGTGCCACAGCTCACTGTGATCATCCATCATGTGGAGAACTCCACTGAAACGGTCAATTTTTATTTCATTATGAATTGTAATTTTGCTAATCTAGAATGATACACAGGCACAGTGTCCTCCTCACTTATCGTCAGGCGAGTCGGAGATCAATTTAGGGCCCAGTTCAGCGACGCCAAGGTTCCTCCCCAGATCAGCATTAGATTAAATGCAATCGAACTCATTTGCAAATTGCTTATTGGCCCATATCGGCACAAAAAATGAATTCTCAATCAGACACAGATATGATGGAATTATGTGTGTCAGGAGTGCCCACTCTCTGTACCGAGCACTCTGGCGGATTTTATCAGTGTCTTCTGGATGTGTCTGAGCCTGTGGGTAATGGGCAGGAACACTGGAGCTTTTTACTTCAGTCATTAGTTCTGTTACTGAGTACAAAAACAGAACTTGTCTAAAATCAATCAAAATTTATTTGTATAGTGCTTTTCACAACTAATGTCACAGAGCAGCTTTACAGAAATAAAAGAATAAAAAGGTGAAAAACAAACGAAAAACACAAGTCATCAGGTGCAAGGCAGGAGAATCCCTAGACAGGGTGCCAGTTTATATCAGGGTACCACACACACACACACACACACACACACACACACACACACACACACACACATACACTTAACACAACTCTGATTAATGCATAACAGACATGAATAATTTGACTATTATTAACTCCACTCCATTATTAACTGGCAGCCCTGTTCTGGTAAATTATTATGCTAGGCATTGTAAATGCATGGTTGATCTACTGCCGTGACTGTAGACCACTTGGTGTCCAGAAACCACTAAAACACAGGAGCTTCCAAGCAGAGGTTGCTACTAGCCTGATTACAGAGTGGCCGCTATAAGGTCACACTCTATGAGAAATGCGACGCATGTGCATGTTTTCTAAAATTCAGTACATAAGTCTGTTGTTTTATAGCTACAGAAGCGTATCCAGAAGAGTTTTTGTTATATAGGTTGTACATTTGTGTTTTACAACAAATCTGGCATAGAATTGTTAGAATTAACAAGCAAAGTTAAAAATAAAAAGGCAAATCTGCATTGTGAAGCAAAGAAAGTCAAGTTGTTTCATTTTCCAGTTTACCATAAATGCCCATTGTAACACACATGTAACATTTCAGATTTAGACGGGAATGTGTTCCATGTGATGTATTTGGTTTGTTGTTAATCCCTCTTAATTTTCATTTAAGGAAAAATGGGTCTGTGTTCTTATGGGTTAACTGGCTTCTGTGATTACTCAAAGACTGTTACAGGTGACTGTTTATTCCAGTTGGTTGCTGGGGTGTTTCTAAGTGATTGCTCTGGCATCACTTGAGGTTTCTAGGTAACTCATGTGTCCTAAAAGATTTGTTGGCTGTTAGTTTGTAGGTTGTGTGTAGTTTCAGTGTCTGTAGTTTTCACATTTGGTAGATTTTAGTTCCTTAAATCCTTCGTTCATCAGTCCTAGCTTTCGGACACAGTTTCAAACAATAAGAAACAGTTAAACATTGAACATTTATAAAAACTTTATAATTAATTGCACACAATACTGTATGTTATTACTATTTGGACTGGATTCATTTTACTGTTGTAAGCTTATTTTCCTACTAACCCTAACATCTAAGATTTATGACTGATTTGCCTGAAATGCCTGCTCTAAAATGACTGTTAATGCCTAAACGTTATTCAAAGTTCATGTTTTACCTTCTCCTGTATCATCTCCATTTTGGAGATACATGTTTTAGAATCTGACTTTACAAACACTGGCACTCTTAGTTACACCACCACTGTAACAGTAATGAGCGCCACTCATGCCCATACTGAGTTGACATATGAAGAGTCCAGAGGGCTTCAAGTCCAATAAAGCGTCTGACTCCCCACCGGGAAAAGTGAGTACAGCAAATACGATAATTACATCTCTCCCACCGTCCTTTTCATTTCCTGTGGCCTTCAACAGTACGCAAAGCCACGGCTGCCTCTCCAAACTAATAACCCACACTGATACACGATAACCCTGAGACTGTGCTGTCTGCTCATGGTGGTTCCATGCGCTGGGAAGATGCTGCTGACATATTGAATGTCAGTCACTGGGGAACATAAACAGTGCAGCGATTTTACAGACACGATTTAAGGCAGAACCATGCCTATACTTCCCGCATCCCTTTAATAGGCCCACAGATGGAAAACTTTCTTCATCTTAGAACTCAGAGCAGATTTAGGAAAACTGTGAACCTCAAATTGTCCTGCAGAAGTTTAGGGTTTTTCTTCTATGAATTTTGAGATGTTGGAATTGTTCTTTAGTTCTGAGGCTGGAAAGCAGTATAAAGATGTCAGTATTTTGATCAGTAATTTAATGTTTTGTTCTTTTTGTGTGTAAAGAGTCATCTGTTTAGAGGAGATTTCCTCTCTGCAGGTCCCACGGGCCACTCCATCATGTCCGTACATGACTGCTTGTGAGCGGATTACTCTCCTGAAGCTTAATCATAGTCCATGTCACAGATTTTTCTGTGCTTCATCCAAACATCACTGTTTAATTGTCTGTCTGTCTGTCGTCATGTTGATGCATGGCACCAGCTTCATACCAGACTTGATTGGGCTTGGGTTTTGACTGCTCAGGTTCTTGAGGGGGTTAGAAATAGGATTTAGTGGAGGGAGAAGAGTATTGATTTCCCTGTCTGGTCTGATATGGGCTGTTTGAGGATGAGTGATGTTGATCAGGGTGAAAGAAGTTAACAAGAACCCAGAGCCCCCTAAAGCTGGAGTTATGCTCCTCAAAGCACATAGACCCCCTAAATCAGACAGGCTAGTAACAATGCCAGCAGGAGCAGGGCTGTGAGGTGGGTAAAGGAGGTGGAGTAAAATGGCTTTCCATGAAGAAACTGACGCTACAGTTTAATCTAAAAATAGATCTTCTCACATTTCTGAGTTAATCTGCTGATTTTAGTCCAGTGCAGTTAATCAGTCCAGTGAGTGTGGGAGCAGAACAACATATGCAAAATAATAAATAGTCTATATAATACTCACACAGGAAAAACCAATAATCAACAGGAAAGGAATACACTCATTCTAATGATTTAGAAAGCAGCCAATCACATCAACCGTGATGTGCTAAGAAAGGGGTGGAGCCTGTAGACATTCAGTAAGCCTGTGCTGTGAGAAGTGCTCTAAAGAAAGGTGACTGCATCACAACTGAGGCCAGGACCAGGCCATAATGCTTGTTGTGGGCGTGAGCAGGATTAACAATTTTACAAATACATTAACAATGTTACTGTGCTAATCTATATAAATGTGTTACTGTTATCAATTTCTCCTTCTGAGCTGGAGAGTGACACACACACACACACGCTCCATACACACACTCACTTACATGTGTGCACTCTCAGTGTATAATACAACATGAACAACTGCTATACTATGTGGTGAATTCAGCCTTCACAGAGGACCCTGTGCATCACAAACACTGAGGTTAAATAATCAGGTACGTGTGTCTGAACCTGTAACAGCATGGCCACCTGAACTCCTTCAGCCCTTCTTCCTCATTTAAAGGACTAGGAGCAGGCTTGTTTCACTCTGGGAGTGCTCAGCAGGTTCAGACACGCGCTGTTAACTCAGACTGGCTTCCTTTCACTTTTACTTTGCTGATTTTAGCTCCATCTCACTGGTGTGCTGATGCACGGTTAGTGGTAGCCCCTTCTAGCACTTGGATAATTTTGGATGTTGGACCTACTCTCAAACTGGCAGTGACATTGGAGAGCAACACTGCTACACTTCAGACATAAAACCCACATGAGAAACGTGCTTCACATCACTGAAAATGTGTGAAAGACCACGAGACAGGAAAACAGCACTTTGGACACAATGATGTCCTGTCATTAACATAACCTGAAGCTTTCATTTATTGAACTCTGACCGTCTGCTGATGACTAGTGTGTTTCTGTATGTTCAAAAGTTCTGAAGTTCAGCAGTTCTGAATGACAGTGAGAGCATTTTCTAGCATTCAACTTTAATCTGCATCAGATGTTGAATTATGTTTATCAGTTGACCTACATTAAATCATACACTGACAGAGGACCTGTATTATAGTATTTTCTGTGCAACACAGAAAATCATGCAGATACAGGACAGAAGATAATGTTGTCTAAGATAATGTCTAATTTTGATTTGCTCAGAATCTGAGATGGGTGATTATTGGTGCCAGAAGGAGCTGCTGGAGCTGCTGATTCCCTGGGATCTGGATTTTCAAATTTCCTTAAAATCCAATAAGGCCCGGTTAGAAAAGATTTCCCCCAGCCAAGCTCCAGAATGTGACATAACTGCATTATGATTCAGGTCCATATCCTGTATACTGAGGTAGTCTAGTAGTTCTATCAGCATTTTATATTGTCAACAACTGAATATCCAATCAAATTACAGTCCAATTAAAGTTCAGTGTATTTCAATGTTCACAGTCAGTTTCACAACGAACTGGGAGCGGTTATAAATAACACACTCTAAACAGAAAATAGAGTTTCTGACTTAAAATATAGAGTTTAACAACTTCACCACTAGAGACACTGTATCGTGATGCTCCTCTGTTTGCGGTTCATTGGTTTGTTTATTTAAAAAGTGATCAGCTCAGTGTTATGAAAACTCCTGTTCGTATTCCAGCCTGTGATTGGTCTCCTCATTAGTAAATTCTCTGGTTTAACCACATGCAACACTGTCAGCTCAAAAGTATCACAAAAAGCTTTTTATCTTGAGCTGTCTTGTGTTTTTATGCCATTGTCTTGAGTTCTACCCTGTATGTGGTCATCACAGTGCTCATTTGGCTGAGTAGTGTGACATGTACATTGCATATGATTGGTCTATAATTTTCCAGAGCTGCTAAATCTGAGCCGTAAAGAATAGAAAAATTACTCCAGTTAAAATAAGCAAGATGTGCATGGCTGCCATGTCATGATCTCCCTCTAGTTTTTGTAGGTTTTTTTTGTTAATTGTGGGTCTGTTTGTCACGTATTGCACAGAAAACTGGCAGCACCCTCATCTACGACTGACAATTACTTCTACAAATAAGCATTTCACTGCATGTTGTACTGTGTATAACTATGTGCGTGACAAATAAACAAACCTCAAACCTTGAACCTTGATTGACGATCACTCACTGCAACCTGGATTTCAAGTTGTATAACGCTGATCCTTTGTAAACACCGAACAAGCTCCATTCATCTGGTCCACCTGGCTAGACACCTGACAGAGACACCAGAAAAGACACAGGAGAAACAGTGTTCTGTGTCAAACTGAGACAGCAAACTCACCACCCACCTGTACAATGTATAGTCCCTGGACAACAAACTGAGCAAACCTCAGGCATAGATTGCTTTCCAAAGAGAGACAAGGGACTGCTCCCAAAAGCTCTCCCAGTTGTCCACGGAGTCCGCGCTGATGCCGATGCACCATTGCCACAGCCAGCAGTGGAGCATGAAGAGTCAGCTGTATGTCTCACTCCCTCATCAGTAGATGGACATGGGTCAGAAACAATGATCTGGGCGCGGGTACAGAAGTTTGCAGTAGCTCAGGACCTCATGTCAATTGTTCCCACGTGGAGAACGATAGTGCTGAAGTCATCCCAGTGCCGCAGCACTGAGGGGAGCCTCTGTGCGATGCCCAGGACACAAATGCCTAGAAGACAGGAGACAGTCGTGTTACCCTTAGAGCTATGAACCTTTAGGTGGTGAACTATAGAGTCATCGATAATGAGAGCACTGCCCTTAATGGTTCATCTCGGAGTGGGTGCAGGGGGGAGGTGAAGCACTGAGAACCTCAAACCAGTTTGTGGAGGTGAAGACCGGATGTGGAGATGGTTGTGACCTCAGCTTTCCCTGGCTGTGCTGACACTCCCAGACCTGTGCGGGAGCAGGGGTGCAGATGACAACTGCCAAGGTCTGCTGGGCTGGGAGGGCAGGTGTGGACACCACTGAGTAGGAGGCATCCCTACTCAGTGCCTCCAGTCTGGTCCTCCGCTGGTGCAGCTCCACCTGCCTCGCCAGCAACAGCTGGATTTCCTGGTCCAGCTTTTTGAGCTCCATGTGTAGCATCAGAAGAGTGCACTCCACCATGGCCGCCATGTTGGAAAACAAAAACAGAAAATGCAAACAGCAGTTAGACGGATAAAGGTAAGATTTAGCAGTGGTTGAGTTTGACAGATTAGAGCAGCGATAGAAATAGAGCAAGGTTACTAAATTGAGGCATGTAACGAGGCGTATCCAGCAGCTGCTAAGTAGGTGTGTCAACTGGAAGCAAAGTCACACCAGTAGATGTCTAAGAAAGACCAGGAGCATTATAACGTAGTGATGGGACGAACGACACTGGTGCGTCAGCATTGAGCCGAGCGCACAAGAGTGAAACCCCGTAATGGTGCGTGTATTGCTTTAAACAAAAATCACGTGACCGATACAGGATGTGTATCGTTTGGATGTACCGCGCCAAATTGTGTTTACAAGGAAATAAACTGTATCGATATGTCGCGGATTTGTTGGATGGAGTTTTGCTGTTGCTTTTGTATTTTGTATTTTTGCTTGCCCTCTCGGATCATGGATCGAACCAGGACGTTTTCCACTGTCTGGAATCATTTTGATCTTTTGACGCCAAATAAGGTATTTTTGTCCTTTGGACTTTGTTTACTATTATTTATTTTTTTCATTAAATATGTTTGTACTATTTTCTGGTAAGGGGTTTTTAATTGTATTCAGATAAATTCACTTTTTATTTTATTGTAGGTGAAGTGTTGACTCTGCTCTACGAAGCTTTCTTACATCAACAAGAGCACTTCATCAATGCTGAGGCATTATAGAGCTCGGCATGGCAATGAAGAATCGGCTGATGCTGGTGTGAGTACCCCAGGAGTGTTAAAATTCTCAAATAAAATTAAAGTGTTTTAATTTTAAATTGTTTATTACACACAAAAGGCTTTGTGTAACTATGCAATATTGTTTGTAAACTTTTCAGTACTTTAATAAGGCAAAAATAAATTCCTTACAGTTCCTAAGAAGCAAGCAGTGGATGAGGCTGTGATCAACATGATCAAAGACTGTCAGCTCTGCTCCATTGTTGAAAATGAGGGATTCAGGGAGCTCCTGAAGCTTATTTTACGCTCATATGTTCTGCCAAGCAGGAAGGTATTTATTATATATTATTATTATTATTATTATTATTATTATTATTATTATTATTATTA
>JAVGWO010000096.1:0-20512 GCA_034509495.1 Acestrorhynchus altus | reverse complement strand
GTCAGTATGAATAATAGTAAAACATACTACTACTACTAATAATAATAATATAATAATAATAATAGTAATAATAGTTGTTGTTCAAAAAATATATAAATGTAAGTCACTTGGGATAATAGTGCCAACCAATCCTTCAGCATTTCTAAGCTCATTGAGGCCAACTGCAACAGTATGGGACCAGAAGCCATATTATGTGTAATTTATGTACATGCAGCGTTTTTGACTTTGTTCCTGGTATTTTTAATCAGCCTATATGTACACAGATGCTCTTCAGAATGCTGTAGATACAGAAATGTGAAGAAGTTGGGCAGCAGTTGAAGATGACCCATACTGTATGGACCTGTTCAAACTGTAGCGCCCCCCATTGGTGTGTTAACACCAAATTTGGTATGCTGTCTCTTGAAAGTGTTCCCAGTTGGATAAAGTGTGGCATTATGGAGTTATTAGTCAATAAATCTTTGATGCTCTGCCCAGGTTAATTGATTGACAATTTGTAGATACATTTTTCAAAAATTACACCTTTCTTTGATAATTATTTTCTTATTTTTTTAGACTAGATCATCTCAAATCTGAACTAGTACTACAAGTAGTCTTTTTCAAACAATGTGAATTTGTTCAGTGTAGCATTTGGTAATTCATGACTTAGTTTAGTTACAGGCTGCAGATCCAGGGGTATATGGACTGTTATTTATGGTAAACTGGGATGTTGGTGCTGCCGTCTGACTCCTTCTCGTGATCACTCTGGTTTGTGATGGTATAGATGGTTAGTCACCAATGTTTCAGGATGCTCCATGTTTATGTTCTTCTGGTTCTCTCCTTAGTTCAGCTGTTATATTCAGATCTGCCGGAGTCACTCGCCGCACTCTGCTAATGTTTACATTCTCTGTTCTCTTTTTAAACATCAAACTAATTAATCTCTGTATCTTTAAAGAGTTCAAGTCAAGTCAAATCAAGTCAAGTCAAGGCTTTTTATTGTCATTGCATCTGAGTACAGGTACACGGTGTAACTTGTTCCTCCGGAACCAAGGTGCGACATGGAGCAGCAAGAACAATAGGACGACAAAGTGCAAACACTACAATAAATACAATAAATACAGTAAAACAAGAGACAGTTTCACAGACAGGACAGGACAGTGCAATACCGGTGGTGAGGATAAGGTGCAGAGATATGTAACATACTGGAACATTTTAGATGTGCATGATAACAGCAGTTACTGAGGTAGAAAGTTTATAGTTCTGAGTTCTGAATGAGCAGCAAATATTGCTGATAAGGATGGGGATGACCCAGTGGGATGGGGATGACCCAGTTAACGATGACCCACTGGCCTGAACTAATTAGGTCCTAACCTCAAGCTCTTCTGCCCCATCTGAGAAGGACCCCAAGCCTCCCTGATACATGTCTACATTGTCTTTACATCTTCCGGCTCCTGGACCTGGACTAGTGCACACAGTGCAATGAAATTGCGTTCCTCCGGAACCAAGGTGCAACATGGAGCAGCAATACAATTGGACGACATAAAGTGCAAACAGTACAATAAATACAATAAATACAGTGAACAAGAGACAGTTCAACAGACAGGACAGGACAGTACAATACCGAGTGGTACAAAGAAGTGAGATGAATGGTGGGAATAAGGTGCAAGAGATATGTAACATACTGTACATCTAGATGTGCATGATAACAGCAGTTACTGAGGTAGAAGTGTAGTTCCTGGTGCGCAGCAAATATTGCTGATAGGATGGGGATGATCCAGTCTCTGTGTGCCGAGTGTGTGTGTGTGTGTGTGTGTGTGTGTGTGTGTGTGTGTGTGTGTGTGTGTGTGTGTGTGTGTGTGTGTGTGTGTGTGTGTGTGTGTAGAGTGCTGGGTGGTTTTCAGTCCAGTGTTTTGTGTTGGTGTGGTTTATGTGGTGTGAAGAATGGTGTGAGGTTCAGTTTCAGCTCTGTCTCAGTGAGTTGAGGAGTCTGACTGCCTGGTGAACAAAGCTATTGCAGAGTCTGGTGGTGGAGGCTCGGATGCTCCGGTATCGTCTGCCGGACGGCATCAGAGTGAAGACTGTGTGAGGGATGGGTTGGGTCATCCACAATGCTGGTGGCTTTGCGGAGGCAGCGAGAGGTGTAGGTGTCACTGATGGAGGGGAGAGGGACTCCGATGATCTTTTCTGCTGTCCTCACTATCCGCTGTAGGGTCTTGCGATCCGTGATGGTGCAGTTCCCAAACCAGACGGTAATGCAGGTGCTCAAGATGCTCTCTATCGTCCCTCTGTAGAACATGGTGAGGATGGGTGGTGGAAGGTGAGCTCTCTTCAGTCTCCGCAGAAAGTAGAGGCGCTGCTGGGCTTTCTTTGTTATGGAGCGGGTATTGAGGGACCAGGTGAGGTTCTCTGCTATGTGAACACCGAGGAACTTTGTGTTCCTCACAATCTCCACTGCAGAGCCGTTAATGTTCAGTGGTAGGTGATGATTTCCTGGTGCTCTTCTGAAGTCAACAACCATCTCTTTGGTTTTGTCAACGTTTAGGGATAGGTTGTTGGTTCCGCACCAGTCTGTTAGCCACTGCACCTCCTCTCTGTATGCTGACTCGTCGTTCTTGCTGATGAGGCCAACGACAGTTGTGTCATCAGCGAACTTGATGAAGTGATTTGAGCTGTGCTTTGCAGTACAGTCATGAGTCAGCAGAGTGAAGAGCAGTGGACTGAGCACACAGCCCTGGGGGGCACCAGTGCTCAGTATGGTGGTCCTGGAGGTGTTGTTACCAATCCTGACTGACTGAGGTCTCTCAGTCAAGAAATCCAGGACCCAATTGCAGAGGGAGGAGTTCAGGCCCAGCAAGCTCAGTTTCCCGATCAGGTGCTGAGGGATGATGGTGTTGAATGCTGAACTGAAGTCGATGAACAGCATTCGGACGTAGCAGTCTTTCTTGTCCAGGTGGGTGAGAGCCAGGTGGAGTGCAGTTGAGATGGCATCGTCTGTTGATCGATTTGGACGATACGCAAACTGCAGTGGGTCCAGTGAGGAGGGGAGCTGGTTCTTGATGTGCCTCATGACCAGCCTCTCGAAGCACTTCATGATGATGGGAGTAAGTGCAACGGGACGGTAGTCATTGAGGCAGGACACTTGAGACTTCTTTGGCACAGGAACGATGGTGACCAGCTGCTCACGCACCATCACCAACTGTGTAGAAATCTATGGTTAATATTCTGTCCAACAGAGCACTAACATTACTTCAGTCCCCGAGTATTAGAACAGAGGTGTGGGGGTCCAGTGTCCCCTAACTGTGTATAAGTACTTTGACCAGAGGAGGACTGTCCTCCCCCTTGTAAGCCTGGTGCCTCCTGAGGTTGCAGAGTTTTTTCTGCACTGTCGCCCTTTGGTTTGCTCATTAGGGGATCTATCTCTCATCCTTTGTTCCTGTGTTGTTCACCTTTTTTATTTCTTGATTTCTTTGAAGCTGCTCTTCAGCTGCACAATTTCAGTTGTGAAGTGTGCTATACAAAATAAATTTTGATTTGATTAGAAATATGGTAACAAAATAAAGTTAATTAATTAAAAAAATGATGATGCACTAGAACTGCATGTTTATCACATAAACAGTATGAAAGATATGCTCATATATCTCAGTTTTAAAATTTCATTGTGCTAATTGGTCAATTCTAAATTTTTCAAATACCTGCTGAAATCTGATTGCAATGATAGAAATGGTAAAAACTCGAGCTGTACCAAGAGCCCTTTGAGCATCGAGTACAGCTCAGCTTCACCCACCGTCCCTCAAGATGCAGGAAGGCAAGCATCCAAGACTCTTTTCTGTTCTGACACCAAAACAGTGGAATGAACTTCCCCTGGGGATCCAAACACAGTCAGAAGACCATCTGTTTCAGGAGTATTTAACTCCATAAAGATTTGTTCTGAATCTTGTTGGTCAAACAATCTAACATTTGTTTTTGGACCTAAACATCAGGAAACTCAGGATTCTCCTCGTCTACTAGCTAAGGATATCTGAGTGAACAGCAAAGCACTTTTGTAAGTCATTCTGGAGAAGGGCGTCTACTAAATGCCTTAAATATAAATGTAAATGACTGGCTGATAGTAGCCATCATTTTTGAATAGACATCAGATTAATAGATACCAGTCCAGAACAGCATATAGTAGCAACATTACAATTTTCATTTCAGCTTTTTGATGGTGCTTTTGCTTGTAATAGAGCCACCAAACTTTTTGGCATGACCTAGATACTAAACAGTGTAGAAGTTTTAATACTGATTTATAATTTAGGCAAACCTGAATTTAAATATTGTAAAATGTAAGATTCTGCATTTCATAAGCTACAAATCATTTTGATCAACAGTAACAACAAAAAGCATGAAATGTGTCACTTTACATGTAATGAATGTAAGACCTGACGAACCTTTTGTATGAACTCAATTATGGACACAAATGAGCCTTTTCACGATATTCTAATTTTCTGAGATGGACTTGTAGACCTGAGCTTGAGTGCATAAGTAGTGCGAGGGACTACTATCTGATGACCTATTTAGTTTAATGTCCATATGACTCAAGGTTTGGTCTGTGGACTCCTTTGTAAGGAAGAAAAAGAATAATAACACAGGTTAAATAAGCTTGTGGTCCTGATGTTCCCCAGTTAATAAAGAAAAAGAAGGAGAGAATAAAGAAAGCTTAATCTGGAACTTCAACACTGAAACACATCTGAAATAAGAAAATGTGGCGTTCAGAGCTGATAAGAACACACAGGTTAGGCATAACAGTTCTGACGTCAGGTTGAGTTGAAAGTCGGTATTTCAGTTTAAAAGAGAATCAAGGACGTTCATGACAGTGGAACAGAAAGGGCTAAGAGTGTCTATGGGGTAAGATGTGCACTCCTCGTACTGGGTACTGCAAAATGAGCACTCCACAGAGAGATATAATTCTTCATCATGTTTCTCTGTTTGGAGCCATGCAGAACCATAACCAGATATATCAGACAGCAAGCATGGACTGACCTGATCTGAAGACAGGATGATGATATGAACTGGAATTGATTGGGAGAATTTGAGATCATCTTTAAGCTTTAAGGACGGATCAGTGGCATTGACCTTCAGAAAGGAGGTGTAGCCATGAAGACTTGTTTCTTCTTCAGCTGCTCTAAAGACATTAATATCTAGAGCATTAATATCTACATGAGATATGCACTGCAAAATAAAAAAATATCAGAACACACAGGAGGTTTGATTTCAACTATGCATAAAACATGAGCTCCATGCAGCGCTGAATGCCTTTACACAACCAGTCATTAGTGAAGAACCTACCTTCCCATGCTGAGCATCTGAAAATGTAAACTCTAAATGTATATGGAGGACTTCACTGCTCACTGAATGTCACCAATAGTGGCTGTTATGGACATGCAGATTATATTTACAGATTACAGCATTTAGCTGAGGTGCAGGAAATGGACATTATTAATGAATATGTGTGTGTGTGTGTGTGTGTGTGTGTGTGTGTGTGTGTGTGTGTGTGTGTGTGTGTGTGTTTATTTTATGATGAATATCAACATTGTTACACTCAATCACCTGACGAGTTATGTGACTTATTGCCAAGGTTTGCCTTTAGCACTATGAAATATACCACTCTATTCCATTGTTAGATTTGTCTCATTTATGTCCTGCTTTCTATTTGTCCAACTTCAAACTCAGCTTGACTTTCTGGCAATGAGGGTGTCCATGTTTCCTTGAAGGTAACCAGTATTACAGAAGAAAACTTAAAAGCCCCACAACCCTTTTTAAGCAACCACTCTTCTAATCAGCAGGACAGAGTAAGATTAGCTGTCTCATCCTCATGAATCTTTTCACCTGAGGCATGAGATAATATATGTGCAGATATGGCCATGTGTTAGAGACATATTAAATGATTTCAAACTTATGAACAGTAGTAGTTGTGGAATTTTGAATCACCACTGTGTCTCAGTATAAACAGGGCGTTACAGTAGTTTAAAGAGGTCCATCTGCAGCCGATAGCAGGACAGCATATAGGTCACTTTCACCAGGCCTATACTTACTGACTCACTTGTCTCATGTTAACTTGCTATAAATTGGGGAGTGCGATAACAAAGAGCTGAAGGAAAACTCCGGCTGTATGATTCCCGCTCAGGGCAAGGCTGTGGTTTTATTCAGCCTGTAACTCTCTCCCTCTGCTCTATCAATCCCCCTCCAGTGGCCTTCGGTTCTTCATGTATATTCTGGGAATTCCTGACATCTTAGCAATTTTCCTGATGGACCGAGGCAGAAGCATTTGATTGATCAATAATTTCAGTAAAGGGAAAATATCAGGGATATTAAGGGAGGTGTTTAGAGTCACCAACTTTAGACACCAACTAGCAACACCTTATCTATCTATCTATCTATCTATCTATCTATCTATCTATCTATCTATCTATCTATCTATCTATCTATCTATCTATCTCTCTCTCTCTCTCTCTCTCTCTCTCTCTCTCTCTCTCTCTCTCTCTCTCTCTCTCTCTCTATCTATCTCTCTGTTTCTGCTGTCTGCACTAATGCTGCTGTGATTTACTCTTGTTTTCTGTTCAGTTTATGATTTGTTTTTATTGTGTTTACTCTCTGCTCATCTTTTGCTGTTTCATGTTAAAATCAGGAGTAGCTATATTTCAAAACACAGCAGCCAAGGAGACAGGGCACATTTACAAGCTGAAACATTTATCAAGGTCCACGTTTAAACCAGAACAGCCATAAACTCAGAGACAAATAGGACGGGGAGCAAATGTAAGAACAAACCAACTTGGGCTGAAGTTCAAAACCGAGACAGAGTGTAGAACACTGAGGACCGCTCTCAACACTGATCAACACATTCATTTACAAACCATATCACACAGAGCAGGATTCCATGATTGAATATCATATGTGTGCCTACAGTATTTTAACAGCCTCGGTTGTTGAACAGGCATCCAAAACGTTTTCACTGCACTTTTTCCACATTTTGTTATGTGCAGTCATTTTTCCCTCCACCCTGACTAATCTTCCAGCTAATGCAGAAAAACAGTAAGGGGGTAACATGAGGGCCACCACCAGTACCAACAATAGCAGTTTTCTTTCTGGATGCTAAAATATTTATGCAGTTAAGTAATGACATAATACAATATGACATTTTACATTTTCTTGCATATTCGATTAACCTACTGGACTGCACTTACCATTCAAGAATATATTTTTATATTGAATTTTGACCTGCTGCCACATTCTTTTCACTCCACTCATGTTGCTTCTAAATGAGAATGTTAATAATTATTAATATTAATTTAACAATTTTGAAATGACTATGAATTAAATAATATGCTTACACATTTAATCTGGTAAATTCATTTAATTGGACATGATTTGGAAAGCCATCTGAAGATTCCCATAGAGCATATGGATGATCCAGAAGAGGATTGGGAGAATATGATTTGGTCAGATGAAACCAAAATTCCAAAACTTTTTGGTATAAACTCAACTTGCCATGTTTGGAGGAAAATTACTGTGAAGCATGCGGGGGAATCATCATGCTTTGGGGCTGTTTTACTGTAAAAGGGACAGGACAACTGATCTGTGTTAAGGGAAGAATGAACAGGGCCCTGTATTATGAAATTTTAAGCTAAAACCTCTTTCCATCAGTGAGAGCTTTGAACGTGGAACTTGGCTGGATCTTCCAGCATGACAATGATCCCAAACACACTGCTTGAGTAACAAAGGAGTGGCCTAGCCAGTCTATGGATCTCAACTCCATAGAAAATGAATTATATATATAATGAATTATATATATTTATTATATAGGACTCAGACCAACTCCATAAAAAATTATATATATATATATATGCATTGTTTGCACCATGATCAGCCAGTCACCATAGCAACTAGGACAGCTAACATTCCTGAGGAGCTATGGAGAAGGACACACAGAGGATGCAGACATGGAATGAAACAGCACACAGGAAAGACAAGGGTGAGATGATGGAGGCCTTTGGAGAAGAAGGCATACAAGCCCTGTCTCTCATGGGCAATGTGAGATTGCTGGCTAAAAAGATGAGCAAGCTAACAGGATTAGTCTGGAGTCCGAGGGTGTATTGAGAGTGTAATTTAATGTGCTTCTCCGAGACACGGCTACACCATCATACTCCCGGTGACAAAATTTCCATCACTGGCTTTCAGACTGTTCGGGCTGACTGGAGATATACTTAGAGTGGTAAGCGCAGAGGAGGGGGACTCGCTATGTTGCTTAATAAATGCTAATGTTACCCTGCTCATATTAACAGCAAAGAAAGTTACCTGGACATTGAACTGTCTGGCCCTGTACGCCCCCCTCTGCCAACCCAATGTCAACGTGTGATGTCTTTCATTCAACTGTAGCACGTCTGTGACCACAGTGACAGTGAGACAGTGAGGTCATCTGAGGAGTCTTATGAAGCACTGCAGGACTGCACTCTGTGATCTGCATAGAAATTATGCAGACTACATTAATGTCGGTTTGGACTTCACTGTCCCAAACCAAAACACAAGCCATGGGTAACAAAGGACATTAAAGCACTCCTTTCAGAGCTGGAGACAAGGAGGGGATGAGAACTATCCAAAGGGAGCTAAAGACATTTATCAGGGAAGCTAAGGACAAATACATGAGGAATCTGGAGTGGAAACTCCAGCAAAACAGCATGTGGGATGTTTGGAGTGGAATGAAGACCATCACCAGTTTCAGATTCAGCAACAACAGTGTGGACAGGGCAAAATAACTTAATCTGTTCTTTAACAGCAGTTAAAGACACTGCAGGCTCTGTCTTCCCTCATCCTGACTCTGCAGCTGGCCTTCAACAGTCCACTCCACTCCCCCTCACTCCCCTCCAATACTCATCCCACCAAAGTGCATTACAGAGCACCACAGGAGATCATTCCTACCTGTGGCCATTACACTCTTTAACACCTCTCAATGGGTGACCACTATGGACCACAATGGTTCACTTGTGCAATTTGTTCATTTTACTTATCTGTGCAATAACTCTAGATGTACGTATTTATTTATTTATTTATGTACATATTTATTAATTTTTATTTTTATTTTTTATTACTATTCTATTCTATTTGTATATTTTATACAGATGAGTGCAGTTATAATGATTCCCTCTTGGATTAAAATAATAATAATAATAATAATAATAATAATAACAACAACAACAACAACAACAACAACAACAATATTATTATTATTATTATTATTTTATTATTAATTATTATTATTATTATTATTATCCTACATTTTTCAAGATATCAACACCGTTCTGACTCTGACACATCCATGCTGATCAATAGTTTTCACAGTAAAAGTGGCCAATGTATTGATGTGTCAGGAAACATCACATTTTTTTAGCTATAACCACCAAACATGACAGATCTGTATCCAAAAGCATTAGATGAGCTTTTACCCCAAATATCTTTTCAGCCATTATTCTGGGCAATTGACGTGACTGTGACCAATAAACATACCTTATCTTTAGAAAACAGACACTGTATTTTATTGGTCTTTCGTTTTGATTTTCAGACTAGTGGTTAGAGATTGGACCAGCATTGCAGTTTTTAGTTTCCAGATAGTTTGCCACAGCACTGATGCAGATTAAATAGTCTTTAGTTTACAACCTTTTGTCAGTTTAATTTACAACAGAGCTCTGTTGAGGTGATAAACTAGCAAAGAGTCAAGTCTCCAATGATTCCCCCTGGGAGGATTTGGACATGGGAGTTCTGAGCCCTGGCTTTGATTTGAATTTTTAATCTCCTCACACTTGATTTGCAGCAATTAGACTGTAGGGCCACCCTAGAGCTGTGAAATTACACAACATAACACAGTTCTGAGTAAATGTACCTTCACATTTTTCTGACACTGAACAGTGTTACACACACACACACACATGCAGGTAGTTTATCTCAAGCCAGGCTGAGCTTAATATCAAGAGATGGAAAACACTTTGAGCTCCCTGAAGCCGAAGGCGGTGCTCCTGCTGAAGCCATGCTACTCTGCTTTGCTTAAAGATGTTGTGATACATCAGAAGAAGCTGTGTCCCAGGTGCAGACACACACAGAATTTCCCCACTGCAGGACTAACAAAAGTTTATCTTAGGTTAACTTCCAGAAGCTGGTATTAAAGATCAGTAACAGTGTAGTTACTGAAACTGTATCAGAAACACAGTCCAGTAGCCGGTATTAAAGATCAGTAACAGTGTAGTTACTGAAACTGTATCAGAAACACAGTCCGGTAGCCGGTATTAAAGATCAGTAACAGTGTAGTTACTGAAACTGTATCAGAAACACAGTCCGGTAGCCGGTATTAAAGATCAGCAGTGTAGTTACTGAAACTGTATCAGAAACACAGTCCGGTAGCCGGTATTAAAGATCAGCAGCAGTGTAGTTACTGAAACTGTATCAGAAACACAGTCCGGTAGCCGGTATTAAAGATCAGCAGTGTAGTTACTGAAACTGTATCAGAAACACAGTCCGGTAACCGGTATTAAAGATCAGCAGCAGTGTTCGGTGTTTTTGATGATGTTTCACTTTGCATGTAATGGCTGGTGCTAGTGCTGCAGTAGTAGTGTTGGACCAGGTCCTTAGTCAACATGTGAACACTTACTAGTAATTTTGGACAAAATCTGTAGCTAGCACAATAGCTATGTGAGAGGCCATTGGTTCACTAAGCAGTGCATCTATGCTAACTAACTCCAGTAAAGTGTTCTTTTGTTAAATGACTTGCTCATGAATACATAACGCTGACCAATTCCTCATGAAGGAATGCAGAGAAAGGAGGGAGGGCTAAGAGGTGTTTATAGGCGTTGTTATGTTTCTTACAGTGCTGTAAAACAAATTGCTATTGAAGTGATCTCTCTTACATTAATTCAGTTTATTTCTACACCCGCTGCAGAAAATGTAATACTGATTATGACTCATGTACCACACAGTGGCACCCTGTTGACCACCAAGTGTTCTTGCCACTGAATTTTTCAGGATAAGCACATTCTCTAAGTGTTAATGGTAAACGAGTTACAGTCTGTTTCCTTTCAGTCAAAGGTCAATCAAATGTTGCCTGGTAAAGCATCTGTTTTCTGACTGCATGCATCTGGACAATCAACAGACTGGAAAAGAAGACAAAGAAAAATGCAGCATCTCAATTTTTAATTTCAGATACTCATATTTTCCAGCCATTGACACGAGCTGAGTCGCTCTTCAGAAATGCTAGCTGTGAAATGAACCCTGCCATGTGTTAATTAACGGAAGAAACTGCATCAAAAGCCAGACCAGTTGATTAACTGATAATTTGTTCAAGCGCAATCTAGCAGTGAGCCACAGAAAAACAAAACTGCCTGTTGAGTAATTACACAGTTCTTCCAATTTCTGCTCAATCTTTAACACCTGAACCTCCTACCAGAGCTGGTGGCAAAAAAATGTAACAGGTCAAGTAATTAGCGTTTACAATTCACCACTGCCCTGTGGTGAGAGGAAATGAAGGAGAAGGTCGTCCAAATTAACCAGAGGCAGTACTGGTCAGCTTCATTACTGTAAAAAGCTGCAGCAGGCAGATCTTCTTAAAGTGGCCCTGGAATGGAAAATGAATAAAGGGTTTAAAATGTGGAAGTGAAAATCTGAACCAGAACCAGAACACAGCTGGAAAACAGGCCAATTCTAAAACCCCAAAACTGTTACAGCAGCACTTTTCACTGACCTTCTGGGAATAATAGGGCCCTCTGATTCCCAAGACACAGAGAACACAGACGGAATCATGAAACCGATGCATAAAAACTGGATTTCAGGTTTTAAGATGGAAATCTGAAGAAATGAGCTTTATTTCACAGGCTATCAGTTTCACTCCTGTGCCATACATCAGCGTGGGAAAATGCTGAGCACACAGCTTCACACTACATGCTTTGACATCTGCTAAATTCAGAACACAACAGAACCAAAGATTTAATGAAGCAGGGTGACAAAGCTGCGAAAGCAAACTTCAGATGTATACGCATGCATATATTTCTACAATTTTATACATAATAATATTTAGTTCATAAAAATACATTTTGGAATATACAGAAAAAGTGTAAAAAATAAAAATCTGGATGGAAATAAAAATAAATTAGATAAAAAACAAAAGACTAGGATAGGAAAGGATAGGAAATAAAACAATTTGGAACTAAATAATATATATTTTTAATATACAGTTTTAGAAGCATGGTTTAGAGTTCAACCTCAATACTAAGCTGGCACTCAGTGGAAGCCCTCCATCCTCCTTGGCCTGCAGTGCTGGGGGAACTCCAGTTACCACAGAAACATGTACTCAAAAGATTTCCCATTTATTGGTCAGGATAGCACAGTATATTTAGGAGACAGAAGGCATACATCATTGTCATTGCATGATCATATGATTGGTCAAAGAGAAGAGGAGAAACCTGAGTGGTTGAACAGCTGTGGTCATATGTTGGTGAGGTCCAGAGATGGTTACAGTGACCTTAGGCATAGAGTCTAAACAGGTGATAAGTTGGAGACTCATTAATCAGCTACTGCCATCAGTAAGAGTTAAGGACCAGGCCTGTGGAGCAGATCTGCAGCTCACGAGTCAACCAGGCCTGATCTCAATATCACAAGAATAGAGGAGGATGCATAATCTACAACCTAGTTGTCAGCTAGGCCTGAACCCATTCCCCCCTGAACCCTGAAGCCCACTAAGGCATTTAGGCCTCATAAATAATGGACACAGGCATGTACCTTATGTCCTAATCTTATGGTAGAAAACCAGAAAGTAACAGGGTTGTAAAATCACATACTTAATACTTATACACCACCAACCAACTAACTACCTAACTTATTACAATAAATTAAATATAATAATAATAATAATAATAATAATAATAATAATAATAATGACAATAACAATAATGATAATAATAATAAATATATAATAATAATAATAATAATAATAATAATAATAATTATTATTATTATTATTGTTATTGTTGTTATTATTATTATTATTATTATTATTATTATTATTGTTATTATTATTATTATTCTGTCCTGGGTTCAGGGTTAGTTGAATGTTTTAAAACTTTCAGTTTTGCTTAGTTTAGCAAGAGACATTTTTACAGACACTTTGAGAAGGCATAAAATAAGCATTTATATGGAGTTCCTCTTCATGGTTTCCCGCAGGCAAAGCATGACACTGGGTGGCCTAATCGAGCTTCGTCGGGGATTACAGATTAAATGGTGTGCCACAGCTCACTGTGATCATCCATCATGTGGAGAACTCCACTGAAACGGTCAATTTTTATTTCATTATGAATTGTAATTTTGCTAATCTAGAATGATACACAGGCACAGTGTCCTCCTCACTTATCGTCAGGCGAGTCGGAGATCAATTTAGGGCCCAGTTCAGCGACGCCAAGGTTCCTCCCCAGATCAGCATTAGATTAAATGCAATCGAACTCATTTGCAAATTGCTTATTGGCCCATATCGGCACAAAAAATGAATTCTCAATCAGACACAGATATGATGGAATTATGTGTGTCAGGAGTGCCCACTCTCTGTACCGAGCACTCTGGCGGATTTTATCAGTGTCTTCTGGATGTGTCTGAGCCTGTGGGTAATGGGCAGGAACACTGGAGCTTTTTACTTCAGTCATTAGTTCTGTTACTGAGTACAAAAACAGAACTTGTCTAAAATCAATCAAAATTTATTTGTATAGTGCTTTTCACAACTAATGTCACAGAGCAGCTTTACAGAAATAAAAGAATAAAAAGGTGAAAAACAAACGAAAAACACAAGTCATCAGGTGCAAGGCAGGAGAATCCCTAGACAGGGTGCCAGTTTATATCAGGGTACCACACACACACACACACACACACACACACACACACACACACACACACATACACTTAACACAACACTGATTAATGCATAACAGACATGAATAATTTGACTATTATTAACTCCACTCCATTATTAACTGGCAGCCCTGTTCTGGTAAATTATTATGCTAGGCATTGTAAATGCATGGTTGATCTACTGCCGTGACTGTAGACCACTTGGTGTCCAGAAACCACTAAAACACAGGAGCTTCCAAGCAGAGGTTGCTACTAGCCTGATTACAGAGTGGCCGCTATAAGGTCACACTCTATGAGAAATGCGACGCATGTGCATGTTTTCTAAAATTCAGTACATAAGTCTGTTGTTTTATAGCTACAGAAGCGTATCCAGAAGAGTTTTTGTTATATAGGTTGTACATTTGTGTTTTACAACAAATCTGGCATAGAATTGTTAGAATTAACAAGCAAAGTTAAAAATAAAAAGGCAAATCTGCATTGTGAAGCAAAGAAAGTCAAGTTGTTTCATTTTCCAGTTTACCATAAATGCCCATTGTAACACACATGTAACATTTCAGATTTAGACGGGAATGTGTTCCATGTGATGTATTTGGTTTGTTGTTAATCCCTCTTAATTTTCATTTAAGGAAAAATGGGTCTGTGTTCTTATGGGTTAACTGGCTTCTGTGATTACTCAAAGACTGTTACAGGTGACTGTTTATTCCAGTTGGTTGCTGGGGTGTTTCTAAGTGATTGCTCTGGCATCACTTGAGGTTTCTAGGTAACTCATGTGTCCTAAAAGATTTGTTGGCTGTTAGTTTGTAGGTTGTGTGTAGTTTCAGTGTCTGTAGTTTTCACATTTGGTAGATTTTAGTTCCTTAAATCCTTCGTTCATCAGTCCTAGCTTTCGGACACAGTTTCAAACAATAAGAAACAGTTAAACATTGAACATTTATAAAAACTTTATAATTAATTGCACACAATACTGTATGTTATTACTATTTGGACTGGATTCATTTTACTGTTGTAAGCTTATTTTCCTACTAACCCTAACATCTAAGATTTATGACTGATTTGCCTGAAATGCCTGCTCTAAAATGACTGTTAATGCCTAAACGTTATTCAAAGTTCATGTTTTACCTTCTCCTGTATCATCTCCATTTTGGAGATACATGTTTTAGAATCTGACTTTACAAACACTGGCACTCTTAGTTACACCACCACTGTAACAGTAATGAGCGCCACTCATGCCCATACTGAGTTGACATATGAAGAGTCCAGAGGGCTTCAAGTCCAATAAAGCGTCTGACTCCCCACCGGGAAAAGTGAGTACAGCAAATACGATAATTACATCTCTCCCACCGTCCTTTTCATTTCCTGTGGCCTTCAACAGTACGCAAAGCCACGGCTGCCTCTCCAAACTAATAACCCACACTGATACACGATAACCCTGAGACTGTGCTGTCTGCTCATGGTGGTTCCATGCGCTGGGAAGATGCTGCTGACATATTGAATGTCAGTCACTGGGGAACATAAACAGTGCAGCGATTTTACAGACACGATTTAAGGCAGAACCATGCCTATACTTCCCGCATCCCTTTAATAGGCCCACAGATGGAAAACTTTCTTCATCTTAGAACTCAGAGCAGATTTAGGAAAACTGTGAACCTCAAATTGTCCTGCAGAAGTTTAGGGTTTTTCTTCTATGAATTTTGAGATGTTGGAATTGTTCTTTAGTTCTGAGGCTGGAAAGCAGTATAAAGATGTCAGTATTTTGATCAGTAATTTAATGTTTTGTTCTTTTTGTGTGTAAAGAGTCATCTGTTTAGAGGAGATTTCCTCTCTGCAGGTCCCACGGGCCACTCCATCATGTCCGTACATGACTGCTTGTGAGCGGATTACTCTCCTGAAGCTTAATCATAGTCCATGTCACAGATTTTTCTGTGCTTCATCCAAACATCACTGTTTAATTGTCTGTCTGTCTGTCGTCATGTTGATGCATGGCACCAGCTTCATACCAGACTTGATTGGGCTTGGGTTTTGACTGCTCAGGTTCTTGAGGGGGTTAGAAATAGGATTTAGTGGAGGGAGAAGAGTATTGATTTCCCTGTCTGGTCTGATATGGGCTGTTTGAGGATGAGTGATGTTGATCAGGGTGAAAGAAGTTAACAAGAACCCAGAGCCCCCTAAAGCTGGAGTTATGCTCCTCAAAGCACATAGACCCCCTAAATCAGACAGGCTAGTAACAATGCCAGCAGGAGCAGGGCTGTGAGGTGGGTAAAGGAGGTGGAGTAAAATGGCTTTCCATGAAGAAACTGACGCTACAGTTTAATCTAAAAATAGATCTTCTCACATTTCTGAGTTAATCTGCTGATTTTAGTCCAGTGCAGTTAATCAGTCCAGTGAGTGTGGGAGCAGAACAACATATGCAAAATAATAAATAGTCTATATAATACTCACACAGGAAAAACCAATAATCAACAGGAAAGGAATACACTCATTCTAATGATTTAGAAAGCAGCCAATCACATCAACCGTGATGTGCTAAGAAAGGGGTGGAGCCTGTAGACATTCAGTAAGCCTGTGCTGTGAGAAGTGCTCTAAAGAAAGGTGACTGCATCACAACTGAGGCCAGGACCAGGCCATAATGCTTGTTGTGGGCGTGAGCAGGATTAACAATTTTACAAATACATTAACAATGTTACTGTGCTAATCTATATAAATGTGTTACTGTTATCAATTTCTCCTTCTGAGCTGGAGAGTGACACACACACACACACGCTCCATACACACACTCACTTACATGTGTGCACTCTCAGTGTATAATACAACATGAACAACTGCTATACTATGTGGTGAATTCAGCCTTCACAGAGGACCCTGTGCATCACAAACACTGAGGTTAAATAATCAGGTACGTGTGTCTGAACCTGTAACAGCATGGCCACCTGAACTCCTTCAGCCCTTCTTCCTCATTTAAAGGACTAGGAGCAGGCTTGTTTCACTCTGGGAGTGCTCAGCAGGTTCAGACACGCGCTGTTAACTCAGACTGGCTTCCTTTCACTTTTACTTTGCTGATTTTAGCTCCATCTCACTGGTGTGCTGATGCACGGTTAGTGGTAGCCCCTTCTAGCACTTGGATAATTTTGGATGTTGGACCTACTCTCAAACTGGCAGTGACATTGGAGAGCAACACTGCTACACTTCAGACATAAAACCCACATGAGAAACGTGCTTCACATCACTGAAAATGTGTGAAAGACCACGAGACAGGAAAACAGCACTTTGGACACAATGATGTCCTGTCATTAACATAACCTGAAGCTTTCATTTATTGAACTCTGACCGTCTGCTGATGACTAGTGTGTTTCTGTATGTTCAAAAGTTCTGAAGTTCAGCAGTTCTGAATGGCAGTGAGAGCATTTTCTAGCATTCAACTTTAATCTGCATCAGATGTTGAATTATGTTTATCAGTTGACCTACATTAAATCATACACTGACAGAGGACCTGTATTATAGTATTTTCTGTGCAACACAGAAAATCATGCAGATACAGGACAGAAGATAATGTTGTCTAAGATAATGTCTAATTTTGATTTGCTCAGAATCTGAGATGGGTGATTATTGGTGCCAGAAGGAGCTGCTGGAGCTGCTGATTCCCTGGGATCTGGATTTTCAAATTTCCTTAAAATCCAATAAGGCCCGGTTAGAAAAGATTTCCCCCAGCCAAGCTCCAGAATGTGACATAACTGCATTATGATTCAGGTCCATATCCTGTATACTGAGGTAGTCTAGTAGTTCTATCAGCATTTTATATTGTCAACAACTGAATATCCAATCAAATTACAGTCCAATTAAAGTTCAGTGTATTTCAATGTTCACAGTCAGTTTCACAACGAACTGGGAGCGGTTATAAATAACACACTCTAAACAGAAAATAGAGTTTCTGACTTAAAATATAGAGTTTAACAACTTCACCACTAGAGACACTGTATCGTGATGCTCCTCTGTTTGCGGTTCATTGGTTTGTTTATTTAAAAAGTGATCAGCTCAGTGTTATGAAAACTCCTGTTCGTATTCCAGCCTGTGATTGGTCTCCTCATTAGTAAATTCTCTGGTTTAACCACATGCAACACTGTCAGCTCAAAAGTATCACAAAAAGCTTTTTATCTTGAGCTGTCTTGTGTTTTTATGCCATTGTCTTGAGTTCTACCCTGTATGTGGTCATCACAGTGCTCATTTGGCTGAGTAGTGTGACATGTACATTGCATATGATTGGTCTATAATTTTCCAGAGCTGCTAAATCTGAGCCGTAAAGAATAGAAAAATTACTCCAGTTAAAATAAGCAAGATGTGCATGGCTGCCATGTCATGATCTCCCTCTAGTTTTTGTAGGTTTTTTTTGTTAATTGTGGGTCTGTTTGTCACGTATTGCACAGAAAACTGGCAGCACCCTCATCTACGACTGACAATTACTTCTACAAATAAGCATTTCACTGCATGTTGTACTGTGTATAACTATGTGCGTGACAAATAAACAAACCTCAAACCTTGAACCTTGATTGACGATCACTCACTGCAACCTGGATTTCAAGTTGTATAACGCTGATCCTTTGTAAACACCGAACAAGCTCCATTCATCTGGTCCACCTGGCTAGACACCTGACAGAGACACCAGAAAAGACACAGGAGAAACAGTGTTCTGTGTCAAACTGAGACAGCAAACTCACCACCCACCTGTACAATGTATAGTCCCTGGACAACAAACTGAGCAAACCTCAGGCATAGATTGCTTTCCAAAGAGAGACAAGGGACTGCTCCCAAAAGCTCTCCCAGTTGTCCACGGAGTCCGCGCTGATGCCGATGCACCATTGCCACAGCCAGCAGTGGAGCATGAAGAGTCAGCTGTATGTCTCACTCCCTCATCAGTAGATGGACATGGGTCAGAAACAATGATCTGGGCGCGGGTACAGAAGTTTGCAGTAGCTCAGGACCTCATGTCAATTGTTCCCACGTGGAGAACGATAGTGCTGAAGTCATCCCAGTGCCGCAGCACTGAGGGGAGCCTCTGTGCGATGCCCAGGACACAAATGCCTAGAAGACAGGAGACAGTCGTGTTACCCTTAGAGCTATGAACCTTTAGGTGGTGAACTATAGAGTCATCGATAATGAGAGCACTGCCCTTAATGGTTCATCTCGGAGTGGGTGCAGGGGGGAGGTGAAGCACTGAGAACCTCAAACCAGTTTGTGGAGGTGAAGACCGGATGTGGAGATGGTTGTGACCTCAGCTTTCCCTGGCTGTGCTGACACTCCCAGACCTGTGCGGGAGCAGGGGTGCAGATGACAACTGCCAAGGTCTGCTGGGCTGGGAGGGCAGGTGTGGACACCACTGAGTAGGAGGCATCCCTACTCAGTGCCTCCAGTCTGGTCCTCCGCTGGTGCAGCTCCACCTGCCTCGCCAGCAACAGCTGGATTTCCTGGTCCAGCTTTTTGAGCTCCATGTGTAGCATCAGAAGAGTGCACTCCACCATGGCCGCCATGTTGGAAAACAAAAACAGAAAATGCAAACAGCAGTTAGACGGATAAAGGTAAGATTTAGCAGTGGTTGAGTTTGACAGATTAGAGCAGCGATAGAAATAGAGCAAGGTTACTAAATTGAGGCATGTAACGAGGCGTATCCAGCAGCTGCTAAGTAGGTGTGTCAACTGGAAGCAAAGTCACACCAGTAGATGTCTAAGAAAGACCAGGAGCATTATAACGTAGTGATGGGACGAACGACACTGGTGCGTCAGCATTGAGCCGAGCGCACAAGAGTGAAACCCCGTAATGGTGCGTGTATTGCTTTAAACAAAAATCACGTGACCGATACAGGATGTGTATCGTTTGGATGTACCGCGCCAAATTGTGTTTACAAGGAAATAAACTGTATCGATATGTCGCGGATTTGTTGGATGGAGTTTTGCTGTTGCTTTTGTATTTTGTATTTTTGCTTGCCCTCTCGGATCATGGATCGAACCAGGACGTTTTCCACTGTCTGGAATCATTTTGATCTTTTGACGCCAAATAAGGTATTTTTGTCCTTTGGACTTTGTTTACTATTATTTATTTTTTTCATTAAATATGTTTGTACTATTTTCTGGTAAGGGGTTTTTAATTGTATTCAGATAAATTCACTTTTTATTTTATTGTAGGTGAAGTGTTGACTCTGCTCTACGAAGCTTTCTTACATCAACAAGAGCACTTCATCAATGCTGAGGCATTATAGAGCTCGGCATGGCAATGAAGAATCGGCTGATGCTGGTGTGAGTACCCCAGGAGTGTTAAAATTCTCAAATAAAATTAAAGTGTTTTAATTTTAAATTGTTTATTACACACAAAAGGCTTTGTGTAACTATGCAATATTGTTTGTAAACTTTTCAGTACTTTAATAAGGCAAAAATAAATTCCTTACAGTTCCTAAGAAGCAAGCAGTGGATGAGGCTGTGATCAACATGATCAAAGACTGTCAGCTCTGCTCCATTGTTGAAAATGAGGGATTCAGGGAGCTCCTGAAGCTTATTTTACGCTCATATGTTCTGCCAAGCAGGAAGGTATTTATTATATATTATTATTATTATTATTATTATTATTATTATTATTATTATTATTA